>APFE031678188.1:0-75143 GCA_000404065.3 Pinus taeda | reverse complement strand
TCACAGTATAGTGACTGGAGTTGACTGGAGTTTGAGGTAAATTTTTTTTTTTTTTGCTAAAGCAAGAGTTGTACCTTCTATTTCATTAATAAGGAAAATAAATAACATAAAATACAATAGCCCACGAGGAACTGTGGGACAAGGGCATCAAGCTAAAGGCCGAGACCTCGAACACTACCTACAAAACCTCAGAACTTTCAAAAGACATAAAATGTTAAGACCGTTCGATCATCCCACCGAAATCGAATGGATGAGATTCAATTTGGGCTAGTGCAAAGCACCCACTTTACATTTAATATCGGGCCCTAAGACAAAAAGGGTACCAATTTGAAAGGATATCAGGTCCACTTGGGGAAATAACTGACGAACCTCTTGAACGTGCTCAAGTCATCGATTCCCATTGTGAAACGAAACAAGTACAAGATATATTCCTCGTCCAGACTTGCATATTTAATCTCAACCATCCAACCTCCTCTCCCGATCCAACGGCAATGGAAAATATTATGGTACCTAGAAGCGCGACGCTTAACCCCCCTAGACCCACCTACATGCATTATCATATATGACTATAGATCCACATTGCTTAATCCGATGACCTAGGGTCATATCACACGAGTCTAAAGCACTGAACATTAGCACGTGATGAGGGTGGTATTCAGTCCCTCCCCTTGGCCACATGTAGCTTGATGAATGGAATCGCTCCCATTTCAGCAAAATTGCTTCCCGCTTAAAATGCATATGATATACCATATACTGCCTCGAGAGCGGTAATGTGTCCATTGAAAGAGAACCAGGGGTATTACAACAGCCGAGAAAGCTCAAATTCCAGCCACTCGCACTAATCCTTCTATGCCAACCATCCGGCCAACCCTCCGTTAACCGGAGTCTTTCGAGCAGCTTCCCTCTAGAGCATCTGTACCAGGGGTATTACAATAGCCGAGAAAGCTCAAATTCCAGCCACTCGCACTAATCCTTCTATGCCAACCATCCGGCCAACCCTCCGTTAACCAGAGTATCTCGAGTAGCTTCTCTCTAGAGCACATGTATCTATATTTAGTTGTGATGCGGAGGCCGACAGTGATCTGCCTTCCGCTAAGACCAGAGTATGAAGAAGGCAGCAAAACAAAATGAAACCTAGTCATCTAGGCACCATCCTATCTTCATCAACTTGGTCGTGACAGTACGCCTTTAATCTATTCTGAGGCATCTCTTGCCATTCCATTGTGAGCTTGCTCTCGGCACAGATCACTCTTTGATTGGCTAGAATATCTGCTAATTTATTGGTCGTTCTTCGCACATGATTAAAAATAATTGTGCGAAGGCACTGCAGGTGAAGCTGAATCCGTTGAAAAACTTGGATCAGCCTCCAGCGTTTAGAGACTTTTTCCGGCGCCTGCTAAAAATTAATCCTTTTAGCATACTAAAAATTAGTCAACTACTCAACTAATAAGTTTGCAGTTGATTATTTGTGTATGGGTTATACAATAATATGTCATTTTGAATATTGAAATATCTCTTCAAAACTAAGAAAAGAGATTAGAATTTATATCTACATATTATTTGTGTTTGTAAAGAAAGTAGTCAATACCTTTTTTTTATATAAAGTAGTAATCTAAATTTCCAAATTTTATTAGTATAATGTTAGTTTTTATCATTCCATTATTATTATTTATATTTGTATTTTGTTTTAATAGAACAAATATAAGGCAAGGTTAGACTTTTTCAACAATTTATTTTCATATTTTGTATTGGTTACCTCTTTGGTGTTATTGTCATGTGGAAGATAGTTGTATGCACAAAGAAATTTAGTTATGAGGAAGGTTTTAGATACATAAATATTATCTTCCCAAAAAAAATCCATATGTTACCCCAACCAATCAAATGTAAATGTGAAGAAAAAACTCAAACTCCAATCTATTTTCGATCTAACAAAAAAAAATACCAAAACTCCAATCTATTTATTATCTAACTAAAAACTATACCTTAGTTGAGGTTGAGTATCGACATTGATTGTTGGAAATCCCAAATGGACCCAACCATTTAAAATATATTCATCATTTACAAATTAAAAGAACAACATATAACTCAAGATAATCAAAATAAGCTACTTTAAAAATGTATTACTACATAGTTCAATAATAAAAAAAATATTAAGAACATTTCACTACATATAAAGTCATAAGATACCAAGTTGAATAATTACATGAATTCTAAGTGACAAATGGAGGAGGTTGTTTAAAGATTCACTGAGAGCACATATTTTAGGTTACTCACATATAACTCAGTGTTTATGGACAATTTTATGAATATGATCAATGATATTACATATAACAATAACATGAAGTTGAAAATAGTACAATTAACACTAACATGAAGTTAAAAATGGTATGGATTCATTTTCTACAAAAGCCTCTTTTTCTAAGATATCATTAGTTTGGACATATTAGAGACTTCACAAGATGATTACCTCTTTGGTGTGGTCCTCATGGTGAAGATAGTTGCATGCACAAAATAATTTATTTTTTGAGTAGGTTTCACATGCTTAAATATCCTCTCACTAGAAATAGGCCTTATTTTTTCAAACACCTAACTAACCTCTTACCATAAATAACTTCAATTACATGATGAATTACACTTATTGGAATATTGTTGCTCAACATCCAAAATTTTCAGCTTCAACTACAAGCAAACTGATCCATATGCATCTATGAGTAAGTAACTCAATCCTTTTCCCCACACTTCACTGTTTCTAACAACACCTTATCAATTTTTCATTTAAATGCTAATAAGTTGAGATATCCATAGTCATGTTTATGTCTTTGATGGTGCCTTTACAGATGAAAATGCATTGTTTTGGGGAATCAAATACTACAATGATATGATTTTGGAAGACTAATGGGGAATGACAATGCATTGTTTTGGGGAATCAAATACTACAATGATATGATTTTGGAAGACCAATGGGGAAATGCCTAGTCTGAATTGTTTCTTCGGAATGATACACAAACATTCACTCTAAAACAGAGGTGGGTGGTCCCTCCAAGAATCTACTTCTATGTCGATGAACCACTCTTCATTTATGTTTTTTTTCATATATAGCCTTACGGCGTTTCCATTGCAACATTTGGTACAATTGCTAGTTTAATCCATTTGATTTTCTTTTGTTTCATCCATGAAGGTCAAAATATCGGCAAAACAATGTCTGGTTACATGCTTTTTCATCCAAATTGCATGTTTAATTATTTTTTATAACGAAAAAAACAGCGTTGGTTTCATTTCGGTATTTTTGAAACGGGTAATTTAATTGTCTTAAAATTATTTTATACTTTTAGCTTATTTCCGAAATATAATTTTTGATCCATTTTTATTTTTAATTATACAAAATAACTAAATAATTATTTTTTACTAATTTACAACATTTAAGATTAGATTATTAGACTTAATAACAAATACACCTATTAACGAAAAAGAGAAAAACTAAAATATTCCGGTAGCTTCGAGCATAACTCAGATATGATTTCATTACTTCAATGAGCTCAGGTTACTTTAAAGAGATCGTTCAAGTTGAGAGTGACGATAGTGAATTATCACATGTTAGATTGATATAGAGTGTCATTTTAAAGATTATTATATATTTGGTAATTTATTTTGATATTTTTAAATAAAAAATTATAGTGTTTATTTATATAATTTGTTTAAAATAATTTATTTCTCAATGAAAGTGTCATTTATTATTTATTTTTAAGTATAATGAGTTTTTTTAAAGATTACTTTTGAGCTCCAAATGATTCAAGCATAGTTGTGTGCTTCTACATACTTTTTTACATTTAGAAAGCTTTTCAATAGTGTAAATATTATCATAGTAATAAGTAGATGTTATGTCCCTTTTTATTTGTCATGTGAACCTAATCAAGCGTCCACTTTCCATATTATTCCACAAGGTACAAGTTTAGCAGATTATGTGGTGGTTGAGGGCTACAAAAGTGCTAATCTTAAGAGTGAATGACAATAAAAGTCAAATATTATGAGAGGGAGATATGGAATAGCCATATTAACTAAAATGTCCAAAAATTCTAGATTCTGAGTACTTTTTTCTTTATATTTAGAATTCATAATTGACAGTAAAATATAAAAACATATGTCTTCCCATATTGTACTTATGATTTTCCTATATTGGGTTTGCGAGGGTGCACCTTGTGCTTTTCTAGTCATGATTTCCCATTTTGTGTTTGGAAGGGCACAACTTGTGCTTATTGTGTGGAAGGTGTTTCTTTGCATTTTCTTTTAATTTTTTCCAAATTATTTTAATGATTTCTATGTTAAAATTAAAAAAATTAAGATATAATTTTAAGTAGAATATTTCATATTAAAATATTGTACAAAATAATAAAATTTCTTTTAAAAAATAGTTAAGAATCTCCACACTCGATTACATATAAACGGTGTAGATAGATGATAGCACCTTGCCCAACATATTCAAAGTTAATATGCATTTAGATTGATACCTACTTACAAATGTGGTGATATGAATACTATGTGAATCACAATATCATCATGGTTAACAACATGTTTGCCAAGTTGTTTAACAAATTTAAAGAGGAAAATAAGTAAATTGTTAGAATAAAACAATGGTGTGACATGTTAAGTATTGTTTTAGTCTTATCATTCAGGTATAGAACATTTGGTAACCATTACTCATGTTTTAGAGTTTTTAAGTAAAGGTGATAGTTTTTAGTTTTAATTTTATTTTTATTTATATATTTTCCTTTTTTCTAAATGATTATATGTAATTAATCACATTAAACTTTAGGGTGAAAAATCCTATTAAGTGGAGAGAGGCTACCTTCCTAATATATGGACATGTGACCAAAAATTTGGGGTATCCATGAATGTATAGGTAAAAGGAGGATGTCTCTTCCAACCAATATCATTTGGAATATTTACATGTCAAATTAAGGAAAGGTAAATTCTCTTATTGACTTATTGAAACAATGTTGTCTTATTAAAAAGTCTGAAATAGAGTTTTCAAAGAGATTCTAATAATACTAGGTACTTGTTACAGTAATACAACCATCATATTTTCTGGTGAAAAATATATATTTTATTTAATTACTAATGTTTATGTGTTTTTCGTTGTTATTTTAGTAATCTAGTCATATTGATATTCATTTTTTTCATTAATGTCCTCAACTTTATTCTATCAATTAACCGTTTTTTCCATTTTTCAAAGTTTAAATGAGGGAAAGATTTTATCTATTCTGTGTGTACAAACTTTGTGTTGTGAAATAGTATTGATGTCATTCAAATATTTGTCGCATAAACTATTTAAATAGTTATTAATTATTTTCAAATATAATATGTTATGGCTCATAATGTGGTATATCTATAGATATATCTATACAAACTCTAGTACATAAACACTTTCCTTTGTTTCTAATTAATCTTTTGCATAACATATTGTTTCTTCACTGGTGCAAAATCTAACATTATGGATAATAGATGAAAAATTCCGATATTTGTTTGGTTTTATAAGATGATGAATAGCTTTTTCAAAACTCTAAAATGAAGGTAAGTCATTTGATTCTCTAGAGTTTCCCAATCTTACAAGCCCACACATGTAGTTCACCTGTTTTTTTGTTATTTTTGTAGGGATTGCAAGGGCAACACCTAGAACATTAACCTTCACCTTGAAATTAGTAGCATATTAAATCCATGAGACATAGAGATGTGAGGCGTTTATTTACAAAGAACATAATTGAATTTTATTGCTCATTAGTAGAGGATATAGTCCTTTCATCATGCATTGAATATATAGTTTCTCCTTTTATGGTTACAACTAGACTGGAAAAGTTAGTTTCAATTATGGAAACTGGAAACATTTAATGATCAAATGGACATGAATTGTTTTCTCTATACATTATTACCTTATGAAAAAATAGTTGTGTTAGTATATTTCTTAAAACTTCCATATCAAACCATATATCCCACTGTTAAAAAACAATGTATTATTATGACTGAGACATTACTTACATACACCTGATTTTCACCTCATTTTTTTTATTTCCCTATACATAATTGCAAAAATAATTGGTAATGATTCACAATAATATTTTAGTAATGATGAAAATTTTGATATAGATGATGAATGTTAGGCAAGTTGAATTCATATTCTATAAATGATTAATTTCCTAAGTTAAGAGCGATTCTCATTCTTTTTGAGGACAATGAGAGTGGAGAGGAATTACATCAAGGTTTGAATTTTCATTTCACTTCACAATCACATGCTATTGAAGTAGGCTAGTCACATTGTAGCACTTGTGTTGCTTTTCTAGCTTTTCATGATCATCAACAACATGCAGCTCTAGTTATATGCCTAGTTGATGTGTATCTAAAAACTAAATCGAATTACCTTCAAAAAAGCAATATGTCAGATTGTTCACTTCACCATAGGTAGCAATACATCATCACCATATACATGTAAATTCATCTTGGAAATCTATCACTTGACATCAAATAAACAAACACATATATTCAATGACATGTACCATGAATGTGTGTGTGTGTGTGTGTGTGTGTGTTTGTGTACTAAAAATTTCCTCAATTGTACATTTCTAAAAAACAACACAATATGCCCAATATACAAAATTAGACCTCATTCCCAAGCATGAAAGTATGACATAATATGTGCTATACACAAAATGGATCGAATGTAGAAATTACATCTCATGCCAAAACAATATGAAAATGTGGCATATGATGCCTTATACATAAAATTGTTCTCATTGGTTTGTCAACAACCACTTATGCCTTGATCACCATCATTTGTGTCTTGAAATGAGATCTTTATCCTCTTATTAGAGGAAAAAGCTAGAGTTTTATTCTATATAGGGATGCTTTGTAGCAACATGAAATTAAAATTTAGCACCAATTACATCAATTTATGTGATTAACAATGAACACATAACTATTCAAATAATTAGCATAGAATTTTGAAAAACATGAGGAGAGACAAATTCGTTATAGCGATAATATTCCTTATTCATGATTTTGGATTTGAACATCATTTGAATCCTGCAAACCTTAACAGTGTTTTAGGGATGACTCTACACCCAACTCGAGGCTCAGCTGCGCATAATCTTTCTACAATTGGTCACCCCTAAGCTTTCAATCAAAGTAATACTTCGAGGGAATCCTTTGTCTCACAAGACTTTTCTTTCAAAAGAATGGATGAAGGAATGGATGAATATCGTCATCCTCATCATCCATAAAATAGACCAAAATTTGGAAAGAGATCCACATCCACACATTTTGTGTGTCAACATGTAATTTTATTTCTATATTTTAAGTTTTACTTAATTTAATATTTATCTTAATTGAACTCTTTCTAATTTTATCTTTTACTTTTTGTTAAGTTTACTTACTCTTAATATTTTTATAGTTTACTTTTATATATAGTTATTTAGAACTCCATTTTATTATTTACTATTTTATTTATTTATTATTATTATATTCTCTTCATTATTTATTATTTATTTACTATTAATATATTTTTATTTATTATTTACTATTACTATTATTATCTTCTCTTTATTGTATATTATTTATTTACAATTATTATGTTTTCTTTATTTTTTATTCTCTATTTAGTATTATTATGTTTTCTTTATTGTTTATTATTTATTTACTTATACTATAATATTATTTTATTTTATTTATTTATTATTATTAGGGGTATTAGATACTCCCCCTCTTTAAGGAGCATCGTCCCGAAGTTAAGTTGAATCATTTAAGGTTTTATTTTATTTAGTTATTTGTTACTTCGCATTTGTCCTACACCCTCTATTCAACTAGTATAACCAACAAACATCAAAATTTTCCGAAACACCCAGGAAATACCAAGGAATATTTGTCCTTTTTGCCACTTTCAGAACTAGGTATAAGCTTCATCAATCTACACCATAGCCTATGAATAGCCCCAAGGCACACACAAGGGATTAAACCTCATCTACCCCAAGGAAGACATATAGTCATAGTACTCAATCACTCCGGGCATATCTCAAGGCTCACGCAGTACCTCCATACTCACTAAGGTGCACAACCCCATGCATCAAATTCCTTACATCCCCATCAGATTTTGGAATCCTAACTAATATCAGGCACTCTGCCTCCTCAAGACTGTCCCATAGCCCCTTACAAGTTATCCATCAAGATTTGTACAAGCAAAAAGAACAATTGATATATGTAGTATTGGTTGATTATTTCCCCAACCCATATGGTGTTACATATTGTCCCATACATGTATGGGCTCCTATGAGATCATCAAATAACCTTGGCCATCACAGCTATGAGTGCTATGTTGCCATGAAGATATCAATTATTTTTCAAAAATCATTTCCATCACATTCATTAGGAAGTAGACAATTTATAGATTATGTATAGTCATTTTAGTATAACATTAAACTTGAAATGAGTCTCATCATATTGTACCTTAATTGTTAATCATATTTTCCTTCCCATTGGAAATTTAGTGCAATTCATAGGGAATATATTAGTCATTGTACAAACATTCCTTAAATCATCAATATCATTAAAAGAACTCAACACTTGAGATAGGCCTCATAAATTATCCCAAGACATTATTACATTCCCACATTTCCCCTTCACACTTTAATGTTATACACCTTAAATAATTGTATGAACTTTAATTAGCTACTGCAATCCTATAATTTCATTTTGTTGTTATTCACCTTAGTACCTTGCATGACTATCACTAGTCTTGGACTTACCATGAAATACTACCTCTATACTAAGGATTTTTCTCTTTTTCACTTAGAAAAATATTACTAATTTATGCTTTAATATTCTTTATTTTTATCGTACACACATTCATGGGTTTATTAATTCTATAATCAAATGTTACCATAGTTCGTAGAATTCCTTCAAAAAGTCCATCTTCATTATTTGATCATTTAACTTGAATGGTTTATTGACAATATTTATTTCTTGATAGGCATCATACTTGATTTGGCCTTGTGGTGAATCTGATCATATTCTTATATGGAAATACTTCGTGATTCCATAACCACATGCCGCATAATTATTTAGTCATGGAACACCTCCTAAACTGCTATGTTATTCATGTTAACTAAAACTTTTCACCATGTTTTATGATAGCTTGATCTCTTGATCTTATTTATCAAACTTTGCATTACCCATCTTAAGTATTATTCTATTACTCTTTTTTGTTCATCTCAACCTTCCAAGTTGGTTATGGCTATCTTTAATAAAAATTTGCAAGTTTCTCATTTTCCGCTCCTTTCATAATATAGTGTTCTTAGCTATATATGGCTAATCTTTGAGATCAAGCTTAGAAACTTTTCATCTTTAGAGCTTACAAACAGATAAAATAGCAAACACTCAAATATATTTTGTTATTATGCATCAAGGAAATTACACAGATATTTATACAAGCAGAAGTCTCAAGATAGGAATTCTATCTTAGACATACAGTAGTGTGGTTGAGAGATTCTCTCAACCACACACTAAACTAGGAGAAACAAAATTCCTATTATGTAGGAACAAAATCCTCAAATGGAGAACTACAACCATAGACAAGTAAGAATTAATTATTTCTAACTCCCCCCCTTAATGACTACTTGTCATGATAGTGATTCACATACATGATTCTGTCGACCATTATCACTGCATATATGTACCTACAAATCCACCACCATCGGGGAAATTTCATATGCAGAAATTCCAAAACAAAGAGAGATCAGTGCCTTTCTAAGCGAAATATTCATGTCCAAATAACAATCACAAACAGTTGCATTGATTGCGCCTTTCGACGCAATTGTCAGATAGAAAAGTACACCGACCCTCTTGTGCTCAGACACACCAATATCTGAGATCGTGAGCCAGGTGTTACTGTATTCCACCTCCTCCTAAGAGAAAAAAGCTCTCGTGTACATGTTAGCCACTTAGGCAATATGCCACCACCTGGCCAGTCCGATCTGCCACCACCGGTCAAATCCAGAACTTAAATGTGCCACCTGTGGGCAAGTTCGATCTGCCACCATGGGGCAAATCCGGAACTTAAATGTGTCACCTCTGGGCAAGTCTGATCTACCACCACTGGGCAAATTCGGGACATAAATGTGCCACCTCCGGGAAAATCCTGTAGCCACTAAGACTCTATAGATGGTTTTTGGCTCACCACCAACCATCACATTACAGTGAAAAAATATGGTTTTAGGCTGACCATAAACCATTACAAAGTGGTTTTAATATCACCACGAACTTTCAAATACCTTTAAAAGTCTTACATTTCATTCAACATTTTTGAGTTTGTAGGTACATAAAACAACTGGACTTGCTTATTACATGTTAGGGAGTCTATTACACAAACCACACTAACTTAAACAAACATCTACTTTGTTGTCCACCGTAAATGTTGTTGCTGCTACTTTATCCCATCTTTTCAAAGTTCACATCTTGGGCATCTTTATCAAATTAATTATTTGAACTCCATGCTTAACTTGTAATTCGTTAGAGTCGCAAATTCTAACAAAATAACTTTACCTACATTGAGTTAGCTAGGCTCAATAAGGCTCAATAACTTTAAACACGATTCCAAGAAACTAAATAAAGCATAAATTCTTCAGGTTTAATTTCTCTATCTCTGCCCATAGATGATTATTTTCCAAACATACCAGTAGCCATTTTTCACCAATGATACTTGTGAGGGGTCTACTGATAAAGAAACAGATTGATTCCTGAGGCGGATTGGATTTGTTTCAAGGTTGCCTTTGTAGCCACACACCTTGAATTGCAGCCACAAATGCCAACTCCTTCTACTTGGACTTCTGGAACAAGTATAGCTGCAAGAATCACAACACAGTAAAAGGTGAATGTGACAATGTGAGCCACAATATTCCTTACCCAAAAGAAGGCATAAATGACATGGAACTTCTTCCACGGTGTAACTCTCTTATTTCTAAGGATCTCCTTGACCATCTTTCTGAACAAATTTGCTGGACCACAAGACCAACGGTGCTGCTGATAGTGGTATGCTTTGAAGGTACTAGGTAATTCATTCTTGACTTTAAGATCACCCACGAAAATGAACTTCCATCCCATCAAACTTTCCCGAACAGCCAAATCCATATCTTCCATAGTTGTGCGGTCTTTCCAGCCACCAGCTTCATTTAGAGAATTGATTCGCCAAACTCCAGTAGTTCTGTTGACCCCAAAGAATGTGTGAGTAGAAGAGCCCACTTCTTGTTCGACAGTGAAATGATAATCCAAGGACATCTCCTGCATTCTTGTCATCAAGCATTCATCTAAATTCACGAATTTCCAATGGGCCTGAACAAGAGCTAGTTCAGGGTTGTACACCAGGAATGGAACCGTTCGCCATAGGTAGTCTGATTATGGCTATAAATCTGCATCGAAGATGGCTACATAGTCACAGTCCTTCACATAGATGTGTTTCATTCCTTCTTTCAGAGCACCCGCCTTGTAACCATTATATTGTCTTTGATCTCATATTTGATGTTTATTCCCTTGCTAGCCCATCTCTGGCACTCCATTGTTACCAACTCCTTGATAGCTCGATATGTTGCCACAACCTTACAGATTGATGACCTTACCATCATGAACTGAGGCTTCGATCAACCCCTGTTCACTACACCAATGCTCCCAACACTCGTCCTCCCTCTTGTCACAAATTTTGCATCACTCGACAAAATAAAACAATCAACGAGAATTACCTCACCAATTTCGAGCACCCTTCTGGCTGCCTCCTTTGATCTACAGTGAGCCTCCACTGTTGCGCCTCCTCACCAACAACACCCTCTTCTATCTGCCCAAACAACCAATTTGGCCTCCACCGGTGATCAGGCCTTCTGCGTGAGCGATCGGGCCTTCTTGATGCAGGTCACACCTCCTCGGATTCCTCACAGGATCCAACCTCTGCATGAAGGCACCACTATTTCTCCCACTTGACCACACTACATCGATCGGCCAAAACACGTCTTCACTCCAGATCCATGCTTCATTCGCACAAATCACATGTCGATCCCCAAATCGGGTTAGAATCTCACCATGCAATGATCTACTACCGATCTATGATCCACATCCTAATCCACAGTCTCCAGGCCACACACCGAGCGCCAAGCTGCCACCGATCAGCTTGGCTGACTATCTTTACTAATCGGCCTTTGCAATCGGCCTTTGCAATTAGGAAACTCACAGAGGTCAGCAACTCAACACGGCCACCACGACGTGTCTACAACTCTGCACGAGACTGCTACAATTACAAACCTCTGACATTACACAGCTCACATCAACGAACCATAATAGCCATGCCCCAACCATGATCTCATATCTTAGACTGCACCAGGTCAAGTAACAGTGGCTCACCACACTAGAAGATTCGAAATGAATTACAGCTACACTTCCCGGTTTCAGCGTCCGTTCGATCTTTGAAGCAAAATTTGCAGAAGGGTCAAAAGAACCAGAGAACTCAAAGTCGAAAGTATTATCTTGAAAAGGTTGTCTCTGCATATCACCCCCCATAACAAGAGGAAGAAAGGCCACCAGATCAAATCCCACGATGTCCGGAACACCTGTCTCCTTCAAAACCAAAACCTTATGCCCGTCTCGCCACACCAGACTATGTCGCCTTCCAACAGACGATTTTTTAGGGGAGAGAATAGCGAAAAAATTTGGGTGAGACATACACGTTTATGATGAATGAACGTGAGAGAGCTATTGGATAACTATGATCTCAACAAAATTGCTTTAATTTATTGTAACCAACCCCTTCTTTTACGGCATTTAGTACAAATAGAATTGACACTTGGACATTGGTTTGGGCTACGCTACATTTATGGTCTACTCGCGCATTCAGATTCTATGTTCAAGAAGAAGAAAGCCGAACTTTGATCTGCACAATACAACCATTCCACCGTTCATCTTACGATGACAACTATCCATCCATGCATCCATTGGGAATTTGAGTCATGAGTCTCCAACACAGCTAAATCCCATGACAGTTCCACAGCCTACTTCCTGGGTTTTAATGGAACTCGTCTTCTCCCTCACCAGCTAGCAGAAAATTCTAGGCACTTGGCCACATCACGATCGGTCCACCAAATTAGATCTTCTACCTTTGTGTAGTTTTACGTTTTCTGACAAAATGATGGCATGGTGGCCTATCACACGCACCACGACTACCAGTGCTCCAACACCTCTGCTTATCGCAAATCATAGCCATCATTCGAGGACTCGGCCCTTCTAAGTGCAATCATCCACCATCTCTCCAGACAACAATTGATTAAGCATAGCCAATGTATAATACCTTTCCAGAAACGGCCTCGGCGCTCAGGTCAGACATTGTGGCATCTCTCAAGCTATTAGGCAGTCGCTCACACAAAATTGAAAACACTGATGTCAGAAAATATCAACGCTCAACGCCCAAGAATGAATAGAGAACCTCCATAGACCTCTCCAAACTCAGTGCACCAGAACACTGCCCAGCTCACCGGAACCTTGTTCGATGCTCGATGGACAAACTAAAAATTAAAACAAAAATACTCTTTTATTTCCTTAGCCCAGGATGGGCCAAGCCCACGAGGGGCCAGCCCTCAGGGCTCTGATACGAAGATAAAATAGCACACACTCAAATATATTCTATTATTATGCATCAAGGAAATTACACACATATTTATACAAGCAAAAGTATCAAGATAGGAATTCTATCTTAGACGTACAGTACTGTGGTTAAGAGATTCTCCCAACCACACACTAAACTAGAAGAAACTAAATTCCTATTATGTAGGAACAAACTCCTCAAATGGAGAATTACAACCATAGACAAGTAGGACTTAACTATTTCTAACTCAAATGAACACTAGTTGGTGGCACTTTCTATTTCAAATGGATCCATTGGTCTTATATGGCTTACCATTCTTCACTTCCTCAAAAGGCGTCATCCTTGGAGCAAGTTTGATCAATTAGTATATCATTCAGTTCTTATGTTTATCATTATTATCTTCACTCTTTGGACACGGTTTTACCTCAGTATTACCTCTCTTGAGAATCAATAAGTTCACCCTTAAGAAATTATCTATATATGGTTTGTATAGAGTTGCACCACAATACCATCATGCATGTAGTCTCCTATACTAAATTATATTCATTGACTCTAAAGAAGTCTATTTAACCAACTTCTTCCCCTCAAAATGGTCAAACATCCTTGAAGCACGTTTGATCAATTAGTATATCATTCAGTTCTTATGTTTATCATTCTTATCTTCACTCTTTGGACATGGTTTTACCTCAATATTACCTCTCTTGATAATCAACAAGTTCACCCTTAAGAAATTATCTATATATGGTTTGTATAGAGTTGCACCACAATACCATCATGCATGTAGTCTCCTGAAAGGCGACATCCTTGAAGCAAGTTTGATCAATTAGTATATCATTCAATTCTTATGTTTATCATTTTTATCTTCACTCTTTGGACACTATTTTACCTAAATATTACCTCTCTTGAGAATCAATCAGTTCACCCTTAAGAAATTATCTATATATGGTTTGTATAGATTTGCACCACAATACCATCATGCATGTAGTCCCCTGTACTAAATTATATTCATTGACTTTAAAAAAATCTATTTAACTAACTTCTTCCCCTCAAAATGGTCAACTACTCTTGAACATATTTTTTTCCATTACAAAAATTTGAATCAAGATAATTTAAATAACTTCCTTATAATGAAATACATTATATTTAAAAGATATATATTTATACACAATTATTTATATTTATTTTATAGTGTTACAATTTATATATTTATTTTTCAAAAAAAAGAAATAAAAGTAGTCAAAGAAAAATATAACCTTTACAACCGATAACTAAACACACTCCCACTCACAACCTCCACACTCATAAAAATTAATTTCTCTTATCTTTATATCATCATTTTAAATTATCTGTTATATTATTTCCATCTCATATTAAAACTACTATTGATTACTCTTATTTTTATGTCATCTTATGTTATATTATTTCCATCTCATCTTAACGAAAGTGCTTATCATAATTTCATTAAATTAATTTCGATATTTAAAAAATCAATTATGTCTTAAATTAATATATTTTTCCATCTATCACATATACGGACAAAATCGTAACAATCATGAGATTAGTTTTCTGAAAAAATAAGTGAGAAATCCAAATCAACCGTATATAAGAGGATAAACATAAATAAAAGCTTTTTCACTATTTTCCTTTTGAATAATTGTTTTTTTTAATTTCGTCCATGAGCATGTAACATCTTCGTATATCTCTTAATCAGAGACATTTTGACTTTAGCAATTGATGCCCAGTGTTGAATAAAATTTTAGTGGTATTTCAGGTTTAAAATGTCCTTTCTCTTGTTATCATGACATTGGCATTGAGGTGTAATTCTTTGACACCTTAATGAGATCTGGAGGATTTAATTACCTCTAATGTCTAACTAGGTTTTATCAGTAAAGAGGAAGACAGGGTCTTTGTCTTATGCTGTAATAATAGCAGTTGTCTATAATGCGACTTTTTGAAAGCGTTTCTGGTGGCTTTTTCTGGTCAAAATCCAACAGCAATTTATTGGAATCACAAGTTTGATAGCTAGTTTCTCCACAATCCAAGTGTCTCAGGATCCAAATATGCTGTTAAAAAACCATTTTAACTGCAACAAATCAAGATTTAACCTCAAGTTCTTCTGCTGGATTCCCTCACTGGAATCTCTAAAAAGTCGCATTATAGACAACTCCTTAATAATATTCGTTTCGTACCAATAATTTCTTCATCAATTTCACAAGCTTTTAGCCTTGAATTAGCTATTTGAATATTTTCCTTTAGGTATATAACGATCTCCACAAATCTCTCGGATGTAGCTTTGACTTCTTCCCATCTGAAATCAGCATAAAAGGAACCATGGGCGGTTACACCACGTCCCATTTCTAGATTTTGCCCCTTTATTTTTATTTTTAATTATTTTCATTTTTTTCCTTTTGTATTTTTTTGGGAGCAAAATCTACAATCTTGGCATAGAACATCTATGTTTTCAGCTACTCTATAATGCATTTTCAGTTAAAAAAGGGATAAAATTGGCCATGAAAGGATGATGAAATGTATCTTGAACTCCAATACAAATCCCCATCGATCAAGAGAACGGCAATGCAGATTTAAGCCTCAGAATATTGCCCACGGGAAATCACAAGAAGCGCTCTGAACATTCTCTAGATTGTAAATCGACGAGAGCGCGATGGCTGTTGGTGGGCACCCAAATTAACTCACGAGAGGCGTGGGTTCCAACCTCACAGCTTTCTCAACCAGGCCCATTGTTTGACTGTCATGTACCGATTTCCACCATACTTACCAAGTTCGGCCGTACCAGAAAAAATAATTCCGAAATTTGTTGATTCGATTCCGTACGATAGATAATTCGTCAGTTTCCAATTCAGTACAGGTCAGCTGTGAACGATTTTGGTCAAAGCTTTCTATCAATTTATGTTAGTTTATGTTTAGCGTCTCCTGTGTTGCTCTTGTTGAGTTCACTACACCATAGTTACGAAGTTCGATTTTGGTTAAAGCTTTGTATCAGTTTATGTCTAGCGTTTCCTGTGTTGCTCCTGTTGAGTTCAGGACACCATAGTTACCAAGTTCGGTCGTACCGGCAAAAAGAATTCGGAAATTCGCCGATTTTGTTCCATACACATAGATAATTCGTCAGTTTCCAATTCAGTACAGGTCAGTTGTGAACGATTTTGGTCAAAGCTTTCTATCAGTTTATGTCTAACGTCTCCTGTGCTGCTCTTGTTCAGTTCACGAACAGTGTGAAATTCGTTGATTCAGTTCTGTACTATAGATAATTCGTTAGTTTCCAATTCAGTACAGGTCAGCCGTGAACGATTTAGGTCACCTTTCTATCAGTTTATGTCCACCGTCTCCTGTGCTGCTACTATTGAGTTCACAAACACTGTCACTGTGTAGAACAATGAAGCTGGGGCTCTGTGTAATCATCGATAGGAACGTTGACAAATCGCCCCCAATAAAATTAGAGAAGAAATAATTAGAGTTTTTAAAATACATTTTATAAAATAAGGCACCCTGTGTCATAACCTCATTAATATTTACCATAGATTATCCATAATAAAAAAAAATAATTAAATGGTCTGCCTATTCCTATACGTCATAACACCTATTCGGTGGTTACATACGTGACCACATAAGGCATGTTACCATGTTAAAGGTATACAAAATATATTTATATATATATCATATTACAATGGTCGAAGGGTTACATCTCATAGTACTTAGACTTTAATGTGACGTTATCCGCCAACCTCCCAACTGCGCTGGCACGTGGACTCACCCATTGCAATTCTTTTTATATTTTCCATTGAATGAATTCCCCCGTGTACGCATGGCTGTGTTGGAAATGCGACAGGGTTTCCACTCCGGTCTCATTTATGTTGATTTTCCGTCGGCAAACACCTGTAACTCCTTGGAGAATGTTTCCCTCCTCCGATCTGCCTTTGGTATGGTGGGTAGCTGTTGACATTAATATCTCTAGAACTGTGTGGATTTCTCGGGATTCCAGACTCGATGGATGGTTATGATCGGCCCTCCCTTCATCGAACAACCAGGAGTGAGGGCAGGGTCTTCATTTGGGATTTTCTGGAGTTTTTGCCTTTCATTTGATGCATGGTTAGTTTACGGAGAGGGTTTCCTCTCCTCGCGAGTCCGCCATTGTTACACCTGAGTTTCTTTTTCTTGTTACTCTGTAATTGGAACGAGACCGACGCCGTCACAGAGAAGGATAAAGTATCCACTTGTGCGTTCATTCCGATAGCGGAAGAACATGTACCTTATGTGTTTATTTGTTTAATATTATCGTCTTTAGTTCTTTTCTGGAATGAACTTAATGGAGTTATATTGTTAACAAGTTGCTATGGCAGTATGCCTATAGGCTCAGAGATTTCTATCACGGAGGGAAGACTTACGAGCAGTTTACCAATTTAAGCCCTGTCCTGGGTATAGCCTCATTGAATCTTTATTATTATAATCGTGCCTTGTATCTTTGGATGTATAACCCCTAAGTTATTTACTCAGGTTTGCTCCGTATGTGTAGGGCAGTGTTGGCATGCCCATGCCGCGGAGAAAGGAATGGTCAAACTTCCTACTGGTGCTCATTCCACATTCCGGGTATGGTTTTTACATTCCAGTTTAATGGTGTATACCGGGATTGGTATCAGATTCTGTGGTTACAATTCTCTTTCTTATGCCAGGTCGCTCCTTTGAACTCTCTGGCGAGGAGTTGTTTTCCCGGCCATACTCTTTCGGGAGCTTACCGAATGCCATTTCATAAGGCATCGATTTCCATGCCCCTTTGGGTCTTACTGTCATTTTGTTTTTGGTTGAACTGTTTAGCTTCGGATGGTTAAATGTATACTGTACTGATTGGGTTGCGAACCCTATTTCATAAGAGTTTTCTTTTGTTTAACAGAAGCGAGGACTCGGTGACTGTCTGGTCTCCGCCACTCCGCATCACTTTATTACAGTATTATTTGGAACTATATTTTGTTTAAAGAATTGTATCTCATACACTGGAATGGATATAGTGTTTTTCTTTGTTTTGATTTGAACCAAGTCATTACTTATTCAAGGTAGTTATATTTTCTTTTCGCCAATGTTTGATATACATGCAGAAGGGTTGTTTCCACATTTGCGTGCTTATCCATTTAATGGTATTCTTGTTATATGCTGGTTTAATCTGTTGAACATTTAATACCCTAACTCGGTATTACTCGGGTATGCTCGTTCGGTTGGCGTGAACCTAGATGCCGCGAAATTAATCCGCGGAGTGACAGTTGTTGTTCTTTATATTGGTTTCTCTAGGTAGCCTATAGTTTATGCATGCATTTGTTTAATAAGCTCTTGTTATTAGTTACTATACCGAGGGTGTTTGATTTTAGTTCTGTACTCATATGGCCGTAGCAAGTATTCAATGGATCTTATTAGATTCCATAATGAGATAAGTACTGTGTAAAAATTTCCTTGTTATTTGTTTGATTTGAACTATCAACATGAGTGTGAATCATATTTAGTGGATTCTCTTACCGTTGTTTTTACCAACAGGGTTTTACTGTATTTTAATGCAATTTGATATCTGGTTTCCTATATGATTAAGGGCACCTACCCTATATTAATTTTGTTAATAATTCTTCTGTAATATTTTTACAAACAAAGGATATTCTTGTTTGCGTATTCCTTCCCGTACAAACCCTTTGATTATTAAAAAGGAAACATCTATTCTTTACCAAATTACTGGTAACCCCTCTGTATTAATTTTGCAGACCAGGGTAATTTATTTTCTCTATTCTTTAAGAAAACACAGGCTTACCATTAGTTAAATCCCTCTACAGAGGTACTCTACATTGTATTTAATATCAAGATAGTATACTTACCTGTAATATTATTGCACAATTTTCCTCTAATGCGGCCAACTAGTTTCAGCTTGTCTACCTCCCGACCATGAGACCATCTGAACTTCGAGTCTCCCCCCAAGCTTCTTTGCCAGGCAACTACCTTCAGCAAAAGTTAAAGTGCACCTCTGTGCCCATGCTATTTGGTCCTTACCAGACTTAGCATGCTTTTCTTCTATTTTTAATCATCCCCTTCCTTTCTCACTGTCTGTTCCTCTAACAGCCCGGTCTTTCCTTTTTCCTTTCCTTTTCACTAAGGAAGGAAGGAAAGCAATTAGGGTTTGTTTCTTGGCAACTGTTTTCCTTTACATTACGGGCAAAAAAAAAAATTCCCCAAAGAATCGTTATTAACTTTCATTTTCACATTCATTTCCAATTATAAATTAATAACATTTATAATGACGTAATTTTGAAAGTAAAAATAATTCTTGTATAATGTTTTACCTAAACTGGTAACAACATAACAGTGATTTATAATTTTTCCCGGTCATTACATCTCCTCCCCCTGAGATTGGACATCGTCCCGATGTCTCTCAGTCATAAACAGCTCCAGATAGGTTCTTTTCATTAATATTTCATCTTCCCAAGTGGCCTCCTCAGGTCCATAATGTCGCCATCGTACCTTAACTTGGGTAATAGCTCATTTCTGCAGCTGCACTTCTCTCCGGTCGAGGATGCTCAGCGGTTCGACTAGGACCTCTCCTTCCTGTTTGACCTGCCACATACAATGTCTAAGTTAGTTTTTTTTTTAAACAAATCCTTTTGCCAGGCTCATTGTGAGAAACAATTCCCACCTGAATATCCTGCCATTTGATCACATGTCTAGGATCATAGACATATTTCTTTAACATGGAAACATGAAAAACATTATGAACCCGAATGTGGCTAGGCAAGGCGAGTTGGTACGCTATTGTTCCAATTCTTGCTAGGACTTGGAATTGTCCACAATATCGGGGTGCTACCTTGGCACACCCGCTCCACTACAAGGTACTCTTTTTGGCCTGAATCTTAATAAATACATGATCTCCAACAAGGTATTCCTTGAATCTTCTTTTGCGATCGGCAAAATTTTTCTGTCTATCTTGAGCAACTTTCAAGTTGGTGCGCACTTTTTTTACCATATCTTCCATTTCTGTGAGCATGTCCGACCCCAAACTCAGTCTATCTTCGGGTCCACCCCAATTCGATGGTGTGCGGCATTTTTGTCCGTACAAAACTTCGAAAGGGCTCATTTTTGTTGAGGTATGATATCCATTATTATACGCAAACTCTAGCACGTGTAAGTACTCTTCCCATATCATAGGTTGTTGCATCACATAAGCCCTTAGCATATCTTCTACCACTTGGTTTACTCATTTTGTCTGCCCGTCGGTTTGAGGATGATATGTCGTGCTAAAGTTCAGTTGAATTCCCAGTTCAGCGAATAACATCCTCCAAAAGGAAGATGTAAATTTTAAATCTCCATCTGAAATTTTTGTTTTTGGGAGTCCATGTAATCTGAACACGTTCTGCATAAAAATGTGAGCAATTTGTGCGGCTCTATAAGTGGATTGTACAGGTATGACATGGGCAGCTTTGCTCAAATTATCTACAACCACCATAATGGAGTCATTGTTTTTCTTTGTCTTAGGTAATCCAGTGATGAAATCCATGGAAATGGTTTCCCATTTCCATTCTGGAATGGGTAGTGGTTGTAGCAGTCCCATCACATGCTGATGTTCTACTTTAATTTGTTGGCATTCCAAACAACGTGCCAAGTATTCAGCCACGTTCTTCTTCATCCCTGGCCAGAAGTAATCTTTTCTGATTGCTGTAATCATTTTCTGATATCTAGGATGACCTGCGTAATGGCTAATGTGAAATTCATCCAGTATTAGATTCTTAATTTTGTTTTGGTTTGGGACAAATAATCTTTTCTGGTAATACAACATTCCTATATCATCCAGATCATATCCTTGCAGATTCTTCTCGTTGGAAGATTGTTGTAATTTTTGTTTTATTTGTTGATACTCAGCATCTTGTTTCGCGGCTTCCTTTATCATTTCTCCGAAAAGACTTTTCCATTCACTAATGGAAATTTCGTACAGATTCTGTACCTTTCGACTTAAGGCATCTACCACTCTATTCTCCTTTCCCTATAAGTGTTTAATGTCGAAATCAAAACTGCTTAAGAAGTCTACCCATCTTGCTTGTCTGGCATTCAAAGTGGGCTGACTAAAATAATTTGTTAGGCTGTGATGGTCTGTTAGAAACAAAAATTTTCTACCCATAAGATAATGCCGCCACATTTTCAAGGCATGTATGATGACAGACAATTCTAAATCATAAGCAGAGTATTTCTGCTCATGCTCTTTCAGCTTTCGAGACTCGTATGCAATCACTTTGCCTTCTTGCATCAATACTCCTCCCAAGCCTTCTTTGCTTGCATCTGTGCATACCACATAATCTTTATTGGGATCCGCGATACTCAAAACAGGTGTTGTAGTGAGCAGGTGTTTCAACTGCTCAAAACTTTTCTGGCAATTTGTGGTCCATTGCAATGCTTTTCCCTTTTTCTGTAATGAGGTGATGGGGAAGGCCACTTTGGAGAAGCCTGCCATGAATCGCCTGTAATATCCAGCTAATCCCATAAAGGACCGAATGTCTACCACATCTTTGGGTATGGGCCATTCCATTATAGCTTTTATTTTCTCTGGGTCCACTACAATCCCGTTCTTTGTAATCACATGACCCAAGTATTGGATTTCTTCCTTGAAGAAATCACATTTGATAAACTTGGCATATAACTGATGCTCTCGAAGGGTCTGTAGTACCATTGTAAGATGTTCCTGGTGTTCCTCCTTGGTACGAGAATATATCAGTATATCATCAATGAATATCAGCACAAATCGATCTAGATACTGATGAAATATACTATTCATCATACACATAAAGGTTTCAGGGGTGTTTGTCAGCCCAAAAGGTAATACTACAAATTCATAGTGTCTATACCTTGTTCTAAAAGCAGTTTTAGCAATGTCCTCCTCCTTAATTCAGATCTGATGGTAGCTGAATCGCAGATCAATCTTAGAAAACATCGTCCCACCTTTTACTTGATCAAACAATTCATTGATCCGAGGTAATGGATATTTGTTTTTGATGGTCAACTTATTCAGCTGGCGATAGTCAATACACATCCGTAAAGTTCAATCTCTCTTCTTAACAAATAATACCGGGGCTCCCCATGGTGACACGCTGGGCCGAATGTAGTTTTTATCCAGTAATTCTTGCAACTGCATTTTTAATTCTCTTAACTCAGGCACACTCATTCTGTAAGGTGCCCGCGATACCGGGGCTCCGCCTGGTACCAATTCTATAGTAAAGTCTATATTTATTCTCGGTGGTAGCCCAGGAATTTCTTCAGGAAATACATTTGTAAATTATTGTATTACAGGGATGTCATTCAATGCTGCTGATTTATCCTTAGCATCAACATATCCTACCTTAATAGCATAAATCTGGCATCGTTTCCGGATGCACTTTGCTAGTTGGGTTGCAGTTATTGGGTGGATCTGCATAGGTCATTTAATTCCCTATATTTCCTTTCTATCTCCATGTTGATCTCTGTAGTATATAACTTTGGTTTTGTAGTCTACTAAAGACTAGTGTTTTTCCAACTAGTCTATTCCAACTAAAATGTCATATGAACCAAGAGGGAGTATATTTAAATCAGTCGTTATCGGTTGTTCCGCTATAGTAAAGGAACAATTATCGATTTTTGCCATTACCCGTCTTTTGGCTCCAATAGCTAATTGTACCAGCCAAGGAGTTTTAAATTTAACAAGCTATAATTTACATCGTTCTATTAATTTTGGACTTATATAGCTTAGCATAGCCCCTGGATCAATTAAAACAGCTATGGGTAAGTCTGCGATTTTACCTTCAAATTCGACCATTGTTGGTTGGTATTCTGCTTGCCGATCCTCCAGTGCTGCATTAATTCTGGGCACACTACGTCCAACCTCGCCAACCATTGAAGCTTCATGAATTTGAGATAACTGTTATGTTCCTTTACGTTGTGGGCAGTTTTTGACATAGTGCAGCCCTCCACAGCCCCAACACTGAACCAGGGGCCTTGCTGCCCCTTTGCTCTCCAATCTAGCATGTCGTTCACCATTCCGGGATTCATTTACTATCTTGAGTTTAGATGTAGATTTTGATGGAATTCTACTATTCAATCCTTTGACATTACCCTTACTTCTGCCACTACGATTTTCTCTATTGCTTCCGATTGACTTGAAATTCTTTTTCTCATTCCATTTCCTACCAGCAGCTTCCCCTTTTCTCTTACTTTGTTGATAGCAAATTCTGGCTTTTCGAATCGCCTCATCCATAGACTTTGGATTGTCAAACTCAATCCTCTCTCGCATATAAGGTGGAAAGTTGCTGACAAATCGTTGTACTTTCGCCTTTTCTTCCCTTATATATGGTACGTAGTGGAGTAAGGAGGTAAATCGCGTGATGAATTCATCCATGGTATGTTGCCCCAACTGTAAGTCGTGAAATTCCTTTTCCTTTTCATCATAAAAACGTTCAGTTAAATACCTCTCCTTAAAACACCTTTGGAAGTTTTCCCAAGTAATAGTCTGCTTAGTCACTCCCTTTACCATTTTGACTTCCTCCAACCATAACGTAGCCTTTCCCTGCAGCTAGAAAATAGCCAATCGTGCCTTAAGGTTATGGTCGTATTGATACAACTGAAAATACTTATTCATGTTGATCAACCATGCTTCCGCTGCTTCTTCTTGCTCTCCATCAAAGTGTGGTGGTTTTATCTTACGAAATTCCCCTTGTAACTCCTCTCTTTATCTCTTTGAGGTTTGTTGATTATACGCATTATCAGAACGTTCCTCCTGCTCCTCTGATCACTCTGGGGGCATATGATGGTTCTGCTCTTCTGATATTCTCTGCTTTTCCGTGCTAGGGCTAATTGGTGGTTGGTTTTGTCTGTCAGACAAACTCTTTAAAATTCTTTCTTCTTCCATTGTTAGTCATGCGTTGTCCTCTCGCAACTGAGCCATCTCATTCTTTAGTTCCTGTACCGTTTCTATAAAAGCTTGGTTCATATTTTTGGCTTCTTCTCCCAGCTGTAACCATAACTAAGGGTTACTTTCTGGTCCGTGCGTTCCTTGTCCCATTGCGTATCTGCGAGATGTATTGTCTGCTCTCCTCATGTTGAAATTCTTTGAATTCCTGAACCTGTACTAGTTCATAAAATTTAATGACAAAACAAGGGGATTATTAGTATACTAATTAGTATTATACAAATAACATTATTATAGAGGGCATCTCTATTTGCCCAGAGGCCTCAGTTTTGTAACTGGGCTCTGATACCACATGTCATGAACCTCATTAATATTTACCATAGATTATCCATAATAAAAAATAAATTAAATGGTCTGCCTATTCCTATGCATCATAACACCTATTCGGTGGTTACATACATGACCACATAAGGCATGTTACCATGTTAAAGGTATATGCAATATATTTATATATATATCATATTACAATGGTTGAAGGGTTACATATCATAGTACTAAGACTTTAATGTGACGTTATATTCCAACCTCCCAACTGCGTTGGCACGTGGACTCACCCATTGCAATTTTTTTGGTATTTGCCATTGAACTAATTCTCCCGTGTACGCATGGCTGCATTGGCAATGCGACAGGGTTTCCACTCCGGTCTCATTTATGTTGATTTACCATCGACAGACACCTGTAACTCCTTGGAGAATGTTTCCCTCCTCCGATCTGCCTTTCATATGGTGGGTAGCTGTTGACATTAATATCTCTGGCACTGTGTGGATTTCTTGGGATTCCAGACTTGGTGGATGGTTATGATCGACCCTCCCTTCATCGAACGGCCAGGAGTGAGGGCACGGTCTTCATTTGGGCTTTTCTAGAGCTTCTGCCTTTCATTTGATGCATGGTTACTTTACGGAGAGGGTTTCCTCTGCTCGCGAGTCCGCCATTGTTACGCCTGAGTTTCTTTTTCTTGTTACTCTGTAATTGGAATGAGACTGACGTCGTCACAGAGAAGGATAAAGTATCCACTTGCGCGTTCATTCCGATAGCGGAAGAACAGGTACCTTATGTGTTTATTTGTTTAATATTATCGTCTTAATTTCTTTTCTGGAATCGGCTTAATGGAGTTATATTGTTAACAAGTTGCTATGGCAGTATGCTTACAGGCTCAGAGATTCCTATCGTGGAGGGAAGACTTACCAACAGTTTACCAATTTAAACCCCATCCCAGGTATAGCCTCGTTAAATCTTTATTATTATATTCGTGCCCTGTATCTTTGGATGTATAAACCCTAATTTATTTAGTCAGGTTTGCTCTGTATGTGTAGGGTAGTGTTGGCGTGCCCATGTCGCAGAGAAAGGAATGGCCAACCTTCCTACCGGTGCTCATTCCACATTCTGGGTATGCTTTTTACATTCCAGTTTAATGGTGTATACCGGGATTGGTATCAGATTCCATGGTTACGATTCTCTTTCTTATGCCAGGTCGCTCCTTTGAGCTCTCTCGCGAGGAGTTGGTTTCCTGGCCATACTCTTTCAGGAGCTTCCCGAATGCCATTTCATAAGGCATCGAGTTCCATGCCCCTTTGGGTCTTACTGTCATTTTGTTTTTGGTTGAACTGTTTAGCTTCAGATGGTTAAATGTATACTGTACTGATTGGGTTGCGAACCCTATTTCATAATAATTTTCTTTTGTTTAATAGAAGTGAGGACTCGGTGACTGTCTGGTCTCCGTCACTCCGCAACACTCTATTACAGTATTATTTGGAACTATATTTTGTTTAAAGAATTGTATCTCATACACTGGAATGGATATAGTGTTTTTCTCTGTTTTGATTGGAACCAAGTCATTACTTATTCAAGGTAGTTTTATTTGCTTTTCGCCAATGTTTGATATGCATGCAGAAGGGTTGTTTCCACATTTGCGTGCTTATCCATTTAATGGTATTCTGTTTATATGCTAGTTTAATCTGTTGAACAGTTAATACCCTAACTCGGTATTACTTTGCTACGCTCGTTCGGTTGGCGTGAACCTAGATGCCGCGAACTTAATCTGCAGAGTGACAGTTACTGTTTGTTATATTGATTTCTCTGGGTAGCCTATAGTTTATGTATGCGTTTGTTTAATAAGCTCTTGTTATTAGTTGCTATACCGAGGGTGTTTGATTTTAGTTTTGTACTCATATCTCCGTAGCAAGTATTCAATGGTTCTTATTAGATTCCATAATGAGATAAGTACTATGCGGAAATTTCCTTGTTATTTGTTTGATTCGAACTATCAACACGGGTGTGAATCATATTTAGTGGATAATCTTACTGTTGTTTCTACCAATCGGGTTTTACTATATTTTAATGCAATTTGATATCCGGTTTCCTATATGATTAAAGGCACCTACCCTATATTAATTTTGTTAATAGTTCTTCTGTAATATTTTTACAGACAAAGGATATTCTTCTTTGCGTATTCCTTCCCGTACAAACCCTTTGATTATTAAAATGGAAACATCTATTCTTTACCAAATTACTGGTAACCCCTCTGTATTAAATTTGAAGACCAGGGTAATTTCTTTTCTCTATTCTTTAAGAAAACACAGGCTTACCATTAGTTAAATCCCTCTACAGAGGTACTCTACACTGTATTTAATATCAAGACAGTATACTTACCTGTAATATTATTTCACAATTTTCCTCTTATGCGGCCAACTAGTTTCAGCTTGTCTACCCCCCGACTATGAGACCGTCTAAACTTTGAGTCTCCCCCGAAGTTTCTTTGCCAGGCAACTACCTTCAGCAAAAGTTAAAGTGCACCTCTATGCCCATGCTATCTGGTCCTTACCAGACTTAGCATGTTTTTCTTTTATTTTTAATCATCCCCTTCCTTTCTCACCGTTTGTTCCTCTAACAGCCCGGTCTTTCCTTTTTCCTTTCCTTTTCACTAAGGAAGGGAGGAAAGCAGTTAGGGTTTGTTTCTTGGCAACTGTTTTCCTTTACATTACCAGCAAAGAAAACAATTCCCCAAAGAATAGTTATTAACTTTCATTTTCACATTCATTTCCAATTATAAAGTATGTTCCTCTAACAGCCCGGTCTTTCCTTTTTCCTTTCCTTTTTATTAAGGAAGGAAGGAAAGCAGTTACGGTTTGTTTCTTGGCAATTGTTTTCCTTTACATTACCAACAAAGAAAACAATTCCCTAAAGAATAGTTATTAACTTTCATTTTCACATTCATTTCCAATTATAAATTAACAACATTTATAATGACGTAATTTTGAAAGTAAAAGTAATTCTTGTTCAATGTTTTACCTAAACTGGTAACAACATAACAGTCATTTATAATTTTTCCGGGTCATTACACCCTGTTGAAATTTGAGAATTGAAATTTTATAAAAACAATGTAGCGATTTTTTTAGCTTTAATGCTATTTTTTAAAGTTTTAATGCACCTAATTTTTTTAGTTTTTATAAAAAATTATTGGGGTAATTATTTTAGAGGATTAATGAAAAAATTGGGGAAAAACAAACAACAATTTTTATAAAAAATAAAATAAAAAATAATAATTCTTATATTATAAAAAAAACATTTTTTGTCTAATTTCTCTATAAAATGTTAAACATGGTTAGAAACTTGGTTTCAAAATTGATTATTTTAATTTTAGTTTGATTTGGTATTTTATTATATATTATTTACAAATTATTCTACGATAGAATATGGTATAATCTAAAATAAATTACTAATACTAAAAGGCAAATTTTTATTATATAATTAATTTAATTCAAAATTAATCAATATTGTCATCGACGTTAAATAATATAAATAGCTTTGATACATATTTTGGGGGTATCATGTGACTAAATTATTTTAAATGAAAGGTGATTACTAATTTCTATATAATTGCAACTAAAAGAAATATAACTTCTATCTTAACAAAAATTATAAAATAATGGATTGTTGCAAATTGATACCTCTACTATAAATAACAAAAAACATAATTTCTATATTTGAAAAAATTATAAATGGAGAAATTTAAACAGACAACTAGTTAGTGATTTCTATATAATGACAAATTGCAAAATAAAAAAGATAACTTCTCTCTTAAAAATAATTATAAAATAGTAAATTCTTTGCAAATTGATAACTCTTATTAAAAAATAAAAATCATAACTTCTATATTGGAAAAAATTATAAACTGACAAATTTTAATGTTAAATGGATAACTCCTATTAAAAAAAACAGAAAAAAAGATAAATCAATATTAGGAAAAATTATAAATCATATAAAATGGTAAATTTTCAAATCTATAACTTTCCTACAATAAAAAATAAAAAAAAAAAGCAGTAATTTCTATATTACAAAAAATTATAAAATGGCAAATTCATTACTATAAAAGATATAAAACGGTAAGCTTCCAAATCCACAACTTTTATAAAAAAATGGAAAAATAGTAACTTCTATATTACAAAAAATTATAAACTGGCAAAATTGATTTTACAATGAATAAGATTTATGCAAAAAAAAAAATCAATATTAAAAAAAAATTAAGTATTTGTAATATGCATAATGTCCAATTTTGTCAGTATTGAATTTTATAGGATCAAATCTTTTCCAAATTCAAATTCGAATTTAATAACTATGCTTTCAGCATGGCTGCTGCACCATTCCTATTTCTGAGCTGTTGTGGCTGTTGTATGGGCCTTGAACGCATGAAGGAAGGTCCTCACGATCCCTGGTAAAAGCTACGATGTTATTTTGAGCCACGAGAGGAGCAGAAGTGGCCAGACTTGTAATTGGTTTTAAAAGCCATGATTTCACTGGGACATGGGAAGGAAATCCAAGTTCATCAGAGCTGGTTATCTTGGCTGCCCTACAAGATGGATCTCATGCGTGCAACAATGTGATAGCGTGGTGGAGGGATAGCCGTGAAGTACTACAGGTGGTATCATCTCAATGCTGGTAGGTTTTGGTTAAATCATATAGCTTTAAGATGAATCCAACATTGACATAAGTCCAAATAAAGGTTTAATGAAATCCTTCTATTAGATATCTTTGGGATTATCCCGTCCCAAACGAAAAATTTCGATATTTGTTGATATCGTGTCGGTGCTCGACAACACCGCCCTTTAATTGGCTTTTACTGTATTATTTCCACTTACAAATTATAGTAATCATTGAAATCCTCTGAGCTTTGAGTTCGCGTTTGCTTCTTTTTTTCTCCGGAGGGGGTGCGGGGCCTAAATGACATGTTGTCTAGTCAATTATGTAGAATTTTATTTGTTTGAATTATGAATTTGATCAAACTTTGCGTAATTAGTGGGCTAGAAGAGTTTGAGTTTTGTTTTGCTATTTTTTTCTTCTGTTTTTCTATTTTATTTTTATCAATGTGCTTTAAAGTTTGTTTTAAAGAAAACAAAACCATAATTTGCTATTAAAAAGATAAAATTGTTATTATATTTTAATAAAAAAGAAAAGATAAAAAAGTTATATTGCATTTCAAATAAAGAGTTTAATTAAAAGAAACCAAAATATAAATGAGTTATATTGCACTTTAAATAAAAAAACTAATAGTTTCAATAGGATTTATATATTTTCATTTATCTAAATTTAAAAGTCGCTAACACTATGGGGAGTGTGAAAAAGGTTTATAGGCTCCACGAGTTGTAATTTTCTCGGATACCATACGTAACAACATGAAATTAAAATTTGTCACCAATTACATCAATTTATGCAATTGAGAATCAACATACAACTACTCAACTCATTGACATATAATTTCAACATGAGAAAAAATGACTCACATGTAGTGATGATATACCTTACTTGTAATTTTAGAGTTGAACAATATTTGAACCCGGCTACCAAAAGAAAATATCGGGACGACTCTTCTCGGAATTGTAAGGTCACCACCGAGTGCTCAACCAAGTTACTAGCACTACTACATGTAGGGGGTTTTAAGACAATATTTAAGACAATATTTGTGTCAATTGTCTTAACTTATGACAAAATGAAACTTGTGTATTGTCTTAAATATTGTCTCTAAGCGGGTGTCTCAAAATATAATGTCTCAAAAATTTGTCTCTATAAAGACAATATAGAACATATATTATTATTGTCTCTATAAAGACAATTTGATTTGTCTCTCTAGAGATAGTTTCGTTTGTGTCTCTTTAGAGAGAATTACATTTTTGTCTTTTTAGAGACAATTCCATAATTCAAACTATTGTCTCTCTAGAGACAATAAAAAAATTATTTAAAAAAAAAATAAATGTCCATAATTCAAAATATTTTCTCTCTAGAGACAATAAAAAAATTATTTAAAAAAAATAAATGTCCATAATTCAAACTATTGTCTCTCTAGAGACAGTATAAAATTATTTAAAAATAAATAAATGTCCATAATTCAAACTATTGTCTCTCTTGAGACAATATAAAAAATTATTTAAAAATAAATAAATGTCCATAATTCAAACTATTGTCTCTCTTGAGACAATATAAAAAATTATTTAAAAGAAAAATAATTCTACTCAAACTATTGTCTCATATTTGCTCCTGCCAGAACTTATTTAAGAAAAAATAAATCTGCTCAAACTATTGTCTCGAATTTGCTCCTGTCAAAAATTACTTTAAAAAAAATAAATCTACTCAAACTATTGTCTTCGATTTGCTCTTGCCAATCTATCTGTGTATCCATCTCTATCTACCTATCCATCCATCCATCCATTCAACTAAATGCATGTCTGGATATACATATGTAAGCCTGCAGATCTATGTTTTATGTGTGTGCTCTCCTAAAATTTGGGATATGCGTGCACATTGCATTTATAGGGTGTGCCTTGGGAAGTATGTATCCATTTTGACTTTTTCTCCATCTCATTTACAAGGAGAAAAGATATATCGAACTGGTTAACATTAAATAACAAGGAATTGACAATTACTGTACAATAAATAAACCATGCTCATCCTGATTCAGGGACAAAATAAATTCCGTGGTCCATTAAATTAGAGAAACATACACTAGAGAAAATTCAGGAAAACAATAATATTTGACAATACAAAAAATTACAAGCTACACAGGCAGCATCCTCTAAACTGCCAGTGCTCTAGTTGCACCTCTACTTCAGTTAGGTCTTTCTGAGCTTTCTTCCTACGATGAAATATTGGGCAGTCACGACTGCAATAAGGATAGGACATCAATGTAAGTATAAAAGAGATAGTAATTGTAAAAATAGAATAAAAAGCATCTTATTAATTAAAACAAATACATGATCACACAAATGTTACAAAATACATCCATAATGTAAATCTAAATCATGCTATGAAAATGTAATACTTGAAATATATCATTCAAAAACCTTGTGCAAAGAACATCTTGGTGAAGAGAGCCTTGGCACCGTTGACATTGTGTCCATAGTTTACCAAAGAGAATTTCTAATTGCCTCACTAACATTGATCAAATATTAGTGTCATATGATATAAAATCGAGGTGAGAACAATAGACACAAGGCCTACTTTAAATTCTCCAAATAAAGAGTAATGGTATTAGAATACCAGCTTACCATTTGCAACTATTTTATGATACAATTACGCTTCTCTTCCTTTGCAATGTGAACAAAGTGTCTGATCTTCTTTGCTGCAATGGAAACATGAAATCAAGTAACATCATGAATTTCGGTATGAAGAAACCTAACCAGACATTCTTATTATAAGAAAGCTAGACAATTTCTTATAAGGAGAGTAGGCATGGAATCATGCAACCTCATAGATTTTTCCACATAAAAAAGATGAACCCTAGTAGCTTTCTAAAGCACCAAACTGAAATAGTAGTTACTCTCAATTGTGCACTAATATAAGCAAGGAAACCACATGATAAGTATTAACTAAATACCTGATAGGTGTTTTACAACCAATACAGCTGAGTTGTTTCTTGGAAAATTTCATGATTCCACTATTTGAAGGAGTTGATATGTAAACTGCTCGTGTGTGACTACCATGAAGAAGCTCCATGCTTGCATTCTTCAAAATGGGCTCAAATATTCTCAACAATGGCTACAAAGCAAAAATAGACACTAATAAAAAACACTTAGCTAGAAAGAATTACTATCTATCAAGATATATTTGAAACACTGGTGAAATTTTCAAAAAGAGCATAAACTGCAAGTGATGATGCTTTGGTCTTTCACCTTGCTCAGTTGATTCTCCAGATAATATTGTGGATCAATAGGGATGTTATTATCTAGTACGTAAATTGGATCCTCATATTTCTCATATGCCTGAGCCCAGGTAAACACGTTAGTCATTATATCCATAATTCCTCTGTAAATTATGCCTCCAAATAAAACATAACAAAATACTTAAAATAGCCTTTTTTTTAGTGGAAGATCGAGACTTATGCTGTGCACAGAAGTGGTTAATTATTACCTTGGTAGCTTTTGTAGCCTTTACGATGACATATGGAACACGATCACCCACAGTTGGAGCAGTTACACCATCCTTCTGTAAACCAGTGGCAACTTGGCTTTAAAACACGACATCAATTCAAAAAATCCAACAATGGACTCATTGTCAATAAAAAGCAAAATATTACAAGAGTCTTTAGATGCACTGCAGTAATAAAGATAGAGAGATAGGATTGAAATGGAACGAGAAGGCATTGCACCATTCATTATACTTATTATGAGAAGTTATTTCCAGTATTTACCTTCCGCATGCGCTCAGCTAGTTCCACGTGTGCTACCTTGACTGCATAGTCATCTCCAGTCTTTGTCAGACCCTGACTCAACAAAGAGATTGTTAGCACAGGCAAACAACAATGCCCTTAAGAACATGTTGATAGCCTTGATAAAGGATATGACCTGCAAACATCTATTTCTACCGCAGCTAAACAGTAATCAATTTTTCTCAGCATGAGATTAAAAATGTAGATATATTGTATATTTTCATGTTTTGATTCTCTTCAATTTTATAACAGCCTCCCTTAACACTTCTTCCTCCCATTGCTAGCAGTAAATATTGACTAAATCCCTTCCAAGTACAGAACGTAAGGAGACATTTTGATGATGTAGGTGATTGTTGTACGGGGGATCTCTTAGATATCACTGAACTAGAGAAACATTGCGTGAAAATATCACCAACCCCCACCCCTGGATTTGTCATCAACTGTTTTCTAGAAATCAGCAAATGTAAAATTCACTCTCCAGAAGTTAATTTATCCAAGCAGATTGTTTGTGTACTTAAAAGGCACATTGTATCCAAAAAACTTGAAAGAAGAGAAGCATACCTGGCACCAAATCTAGCAACTTCACCTGCATCAATAGTTACAAAGACGTTAGTTTATGATGTGTCATTTTATGAAGTCCATGTTTGGACAATTTTGATGTCTAATTGCAATTTGCCACAAAGTCATGAAACCTGTCTAATTTAAGCAGAAACAGAGTAAAAAATGGTAACTTGAACCAGATTTGGTATTGAAATAGATTGTTGAGAATCATTTTAAGTAAACTCACCATAGAATTGAATAAAAGCAGATGGAATAAAAAAGGGGATCACCGAGCAATCCACATAAGGCTCTTCAAGGGCCACCATCCTGAATGCCATGAGTGACGACATTCATGCAACTTCGTAGTTCCAACTGTTGTAAGAAACATAGCGAAATAAAATATCTGAGGTGATGTTAAGGTAAACAGTTCAGACTCCGGAGGCCTCTCGCTATGGTCCAATACTGTTGGGGAAAATAACGTGCTTGAAATCACACGAAGTGCCTGAGACGCTTGTGCCACTTATAGTCAAATGGCATCGATAAGTGGATATGATTTTATGTAAGTTATGTTGCCATGGTTATGCATTTGAAAATTGTCAAGGCCACTTGCATGTTAAATCCCCCAGAAATAATCTAGTTTGTAACCAATGGGTGGTTAGTTTTGCATGAAAATTCAGACCTTGATATCGATCTAGATTTACCTTCTGTGAAAGAGATGATGCCACTTCAAACTTAAAAAGCTCATGACACGAAATTAGGATCCGTATCCAACGTGCTTAAAAGCCAAACAACTTGTAAGACATATACATTTTAAAATTGGATACAAAGCAGCCCATGCTTACTCGAAGCACACCTTCTGTACCTAAGTAGTGATGACCTCCTTAACAGCGTTTCAAATCTGTAAAAATGAAGATCTCAAATTCATATATATATATATAATATATATATATATATATTATATATAATATATATATATAATATATATATATATAATATATATTAATATATATATATATATATATATATATTATAGATAACAAAGAAAACGACATACAATGTAAATTAGGTTCATTTTCCAAAGCCAAATGTAATTACATGTATATCAAATGAATAATAATCTAAATGGATGTAGATAAGTTAAAGAGCTATTTGAAAAATTCATGATTTTATGAGAATTTAAGTAAAGTTAAAGGTTGTAAAATCATGTGAAATGTCCCGAAGTAGGTATATAGTATATACTTTTAACACTTGAAACCGGGAATATGTAATAAGTGACTTGCTCGCAATGTAAATCTCCTCTTCCCCCTATCATATTTTCTCCATTTCAAAAGTAACAAATGGTCAAATAAATTTGGTCATAAACATCCAGAAGGATTCATTGTTATCACCTTAGTTATCACCAAAAGTGACAAATCCATTATGTTCATTAACAAGTCAGAAATATTGTTCTTGACATATTGCACTGCACCAGGTATGTCACGATCAATGAGTATTTTCTGAAGGCATTCTGTAACCAGGTTCTTTAACAGCAGGCAATTGTCCCTTCGTACTGTTTCAATGCCTGTTGATATGGAATATTTAAAAGATCGGGAATATTTAATAATTAAGAAGGCATCAAATAAATTATTTTTCTAAGAGCATTTTGAGCCTTCATAAACGCTAAGGCCTATCTTTGAAACAAAAAGATCAGTTTGTCACCTTTAGTATCCATTTTGTCATAAGCATTTGGCTTTGTCCACAACAACCCATCATATCTTTTCTTGCTGATCAACAAGCATGGGTAGTATATTTTTTCAAATTCTAGTTTAATAGGCTACATAAAAGCATATGTTAAATAACACACTGATTAGATGCCAAAGATGCACCAAACAGATGCAGATAAGCCATAGAAAAGCATAATTGATCATCTTGTCCTGTGCATATTTACAAAGATCTCATGGAAGTGGAATGTCAAAAGAAGATTAGTTTTAAAAAGAAAGGTGATATTAAAACATTCATCCCTACAAAAACATCATTAACAAATCTAGAGGCTTCACGGATATTTAAAATTCTTGACAGTGTACCTTTGTAAATGTACCACTAATATAATCTGAGGCTTCCCTCCCTAGTGTCATGTCCTCTTCTATATTTGCTACACCAAACTGTATCATAATTGAATTTGTATCTCCATATACAACCTAGATTCAAATATAAAAATATAATATCAATCTTTACAGTAGAAATCTTGGTTAGGATCAGGTCACCCATTATGATTTGAAGAACTTGGACTATCACCAATACAACAAGTCTACTTCTTGTCATTACTGATCCAGTTCAAAGGTTACAAATGCCTTTAGTTTCTAAATAATAGCCTACCTCAGCATTGTATTGGTAACCACCAACTATTGTGAACCGTTCTTCAAGTAGCCTCTTTGTATGCTCTATCATTTGACGGCCTCACAGGTGGAAAAAAATGAGATGATTAATGATATGAAATTTTAAAACAATATGTAAAATCGATATTTTCTGATGCAACAGAGAATGTGTCAAAAGATCAAACTAGACTTGTAATCAAAATATAATAATATGGCCTAAGCATATCATCTTAGTCATACAAGTACACATGACTAATTAATGCAATTGAAGAACTCAATCTTATTTGTACAAGATTGTCAATTATAGTTCATACCCAAAACATTATGCCAGGAGGAAGAAAAGAATTACATGGATATAATTGATGCCCAAAAATAATCAATGTGAATCGCTGAGACATGCATATATAGAATAAGAAAGGACTGCAAGCATCTCTATCTTGTAAGTAAAAGAAGCACCAATAACAATCACCAGATGGAAAATGGGTCATCTCTCTCTATTACTAAGAAGAAAAATGTTATATTTAGCAATAGATGTAGTATTTTCTATCCCTTCACCCAACAAATGAATATACCTAATGCATAAGTGAACTCTCAAACTACAGGCCTGATTTAATAGTATTGGCTTTCTATGTTTCCCAAGTAGATCCAATTGGGTGATATAGGTATGGCCCTAATGAAATGTCCATATGCAAGACAAAAGCAGAGAATAATAACCATGAAATAAGAAATCATGCTTCAATAATGCAATTCCTATTACAGTCTAAGAAAGACTTGCCATCTGACAGTAGACTATAGCAAAATCTACCACGTACGTGAGAAAGGTCACATGCTGCAAAATCCAATCAGGTTGCACTAGAAAGCCAACTCCATAAATTTGGACCATAGCAGTGGCGGAAACAACGAGTTTCGCTACCATCAAACATAGGAGTTGTATTCAACTGCCACCAAACTATAATCCATGCTTCAGAATAACCACTAGTAGCCCAGAATCCCGAACTTGAAAAATTCAACCCCCTAAATTTCAATCAATGCATTATTTCTGCACCCCTCCACCCAACTTGTAATGATCAACCCAGTGAAAATATCAAATAATTTCAGTTCTAATCCCCAATAACATGTCAATTCAGATCCTTGAGCTAAAGGCAAGAAGTTTGGAATCTACATAGCTGATCCTATATTCAAACTCCTATTCTAAAAAATAAAGAGATGAATCGTGAATAGGTAATAAAAAACAACCTTGTAAACATTCTGTTGTACAAAAAGTGAACTTTCGATTCTTTATTACATAAATTTCTACATACCCAAGCCTTGTGCAACAGCATCGGTAGCAGTCATAATAGGGCTCTTTCCAGCCTTAAATTCCGATAAGACCAAATCTCTTTCAGCTTGGCTTTTATCTCCATGAATTGATAGTGCTAGTCGTCCATCCATACGAAGCTTCCTAGTAACTTGGTCACAACCTTTTTTAGTTTCCAAAATGATAAGCAAGCAGCTACCATCCATGATCTCCTCTAAGAGATGTATGGACCTGAAAGAGAAATGTCTTAATTCATGGGTGCATTTGCACAACTAAAAAGCAAAACGATAGTCAATATATACTATAAACTACACCTAGGAAGGATAAACTGCACCTTGTATACTTCTCATGTTCAGAAACAATCTCCACAATTTTCTCAATAGCATGGTTTGCCTTGAGTTTTTGTGAGCCAAATATTACCTAGAAAGACATAAAAATTCATACAGCTTTAGCAAAAATTGGAAAACCTCCAATAGACTCCAATAATAATAAAGTTGCAAACATAACAGAGACCATCACTTGCCACCCAAGAAAAGCAGAGCTCGGTTTTATTACATGTAGACTTGTAGAAAAGAAACCACCTTGTATGGATTATGCAGAGATTGCCTAGCAAGAAGCTTCACTTCCTTTGGCCAAGTTCCACTCCAGTATGATGTCTGTTGATCTGGCTGAATCTACATACCAGGAAAGATTCAGAATTGGTTACAACAGACACCAAATAGCTCCAATGTCAAAGGGGAGAACTAGTGTAGGAAGATAGGTTAATTAAACATTTTCCAGCAGATAAACATGGATTAGAGAAAGATCCGCAAAAGTTGGTCCACACCCCAGGGAAAAGTTCTAAGTAACTAATAATTCACTACCATGACCAACAAGGTCATTTTCATTAAGACACCGATATAAAGTCCATACATACATGTGCGCGTGTGTGCTGTTCAAAGTTACAATTGTCTCAAAACCATGGACGTGAACTTACATTTCTAGACACTACTTGTATTAATGAATTCTACTATGAATAATCAAAATCAGAATAAGACGTTGCTACTCCCAAAACAAATATTGAAAACCCACAGTTCAGGTTTCAATACCAACCTTCTTCCTTAGCCAGGAAAGGACAAAATTGAGAACACCAGAGAAAAAAAATTAATAATAACAACGAAAGAAACAAAATATAACCCAAAAAAAAAAAAAAATCAGCCTTTTATGGTCTTTTATAATTCATTCTTAACTACTAATGAAAACAGCTTTGATATCTGAGTCAATAAGTAATGGAAATCAATATTAAGGCCACAAAACAGGTCATATTGAAAATTTTATGAGTGTGCAATTTATCCTATGTAACTAAGCCTATAGTATATATTAAATGGCAATGATACATACTTGAGAAACAATTTTTTTTTATCTGTGGTTCAAAACCCATGTGTAGCATACGATCAGCTTCATCTAACACAAGATATGTCACTCTTCGCAAGTTTGTATTTTGTGACTCCAACATATCGATTAACCGACCCGGAGTTGCAATGACAACCTCAACCCCTAAATCCAAGCAAGGGAATAATAAAATTAGAAATTCAGAGTGACATCCAAAGATTTGAGAACATATAAACATTGAAGGCAATGAAACAATAAAACATAAATGATCGAGATCTGCGAATACATAAAAGGCTTAGAGTGATGCTACAAACTAACCTACCTTTCGAAAGATCTCGTAGTTGTGGAACTTTGGGAGCACGTCCATATATACATGTATTCTTGATTTTTGACGATGCCCCAAATTTAGTCGCCTCTTGCTGGATTTGGACAGCAAGCTCATGTGTAGGTGCTAACACCAAGACAATAGACCCATCTCCTGGAGCTGATATATGACAACAAGTGACAACATTTAATATGTAGCCATGTATGGTAGGTATGGAGGAAAAATACACTTCCCTCCCATCAAGAGATCATACTTAAAAAAAAAAATTACATCACAGTAAAAGGGCCAAGGAGGAGATAAGGCTCTAGACAATTTAAAGCTAAAAGATGCAATAACAAACCTAAATAAGGTTGAGCATTAACATGAACAAAAGTAGGTAAAATATATGCCAGTGTCTTCCCAGAACCTGTCTCAGCAATACCAAATAAATCCCGCCCTTTCAAAGCCATAGGCTATCCTTGAGCTTGAATAGGTGTTGGCTCCGTAAATCCTACCTTTACAACCTCTTCAAGAACATACTCTGACAAAAAAAAATACCGCAATTCAAAAATTAGCATAATTTTTCTTACATTCCAGAAATGTCTTAAAACCACAATTTTGATAATCAGTAAAATCTGACACCCAAAATAGAAAACCACAATTTTGATAATCAACAAAATCTGACACCCAAAATAGATATAGAAAGGCCCGAGCTTTGACTGTTGCTCAACGATCCTATTTTACACATTTCAAATTTTTAGGTTGGATAGAAATCATAAAATATAGGGCAACCAAGTCCAATTCGAGAAGGCTAAAAGACAATTTTCTAAATTATCCTGCATTCATGTACAATTCAATGTAGCATTCAAGGAATCATCAATCATCAATACACAGACATGTTAACATGTGAGGGGTACTTTTCACTAAGATAACAATAAGAGAAAATCCTCCAAATACCAAATACATTTATACATTCAAATCACATGCCTTCAATTATGATTATATTATTTCCTTATATACCTATTTAAACAGTGCACATATGGCCCATTACTTATTAAGCCAACCATATTACATAATTATTTACACATAATATAGGCATTTAACCTCTTATATTCCCTTGGTTCATATCATAATACATCCTTAAAAAGCTTTGAAATATGAAAACAAACATAGTGAGAAAGGATCGTAAAAAAATATTACAAAGAATAGGAAATTGGAACATTAATATCATACAATAAAGTATCTACAGATTTTGCAAAACAATCCCTTCTCATGGATGGGAAACAGAGTCTCACCAAAGAATACAAGGTCAAAGCATAGAAGCACTACAACTACCCTTTTTATCATGTCAACCTTCAATAGAAATCCCTCATCGCAATTCAGGAACATGGGAATTAGAAGGAAAGTAGTGATGTGCTACAATTTGAATTCAGCAAAGACAGACAAATAGCTAGAGAATGTTACACATCCTCTAACTTTGCACTTGTGCTGAGAAAAATACCTACTTAGAATTCATGGTAGAATTAATCTAGATTACCATCCTATCATTGCCTATTATTTAGAGAGGAAACTGGAGAAAAGTAGAAGAATAATTTAACCTTCCGGCACAAACACTTAGCTAACAAGGATGGTTGAAACTTTCTCCTCTTGGACAGGAGAGAAAGGGAGTAGTTGGATGCCGTGATGCAAAAAATTAATCTCAGAAACAGCCAAACAGGAAAACTGCACACAAAAAATCCACGTGCAAGGAAGTTTGAACAATTTAATCCCATCACAAAGAAAAAGGTGCACAATAGAATCCAAGACTAAGTCACAACTAAAAAATTCATGGATGAAGTGTGGATGAAGCTTATAATCAAAATTGTTTCAAGGAGTCTAGGTCCCAAAAATAGTAATTTCTTGAAAAACCTCTAAAATTAGAGGCTAAATGTATTGCTAGATTAAAGTTACGGGAGGCAACCTTCCATAGCTTCAACAACATATCCCCAAGGAAATGTGTTCGGAACCAATTTTCCACCAAGTTTTTCGTATGGGAGTGGAGGAGCAGAGAGACACATATGGAGGGGCATGTTGAACCATTCTCAAGGAAATTTGAGGGGATTGAGACATAGAAGTTCCTAGCATAGGGTCTCATTTCTAAAAATATAAAATAATAATAATAATAATGATAAAACCCTAACAATAACAATAGATCTCATGCAAATTCATCATTGATCAATCCAATGAAAACACGTAATACTGAAAACCCACAATCTTGAAAACTGTTAAGGGAACTAAATTGATATGAAATTCTACTTTCTTCAAGCCCAAAGAGGTTGGAACCATTGTCAAATATCTTAAAGTCTAATGAGGTTCAAACCACTCTCAAATATCCTAAAACAATGAGTGGTAATATTTAAAAATTTAAATACAAAAAAGTTAGATATAAGAGAATGTAATGTTATAATGTCAAGTAAAAAAGATAAAAGAGATAAGGGAGAGAATGTGTATAATTACCGAAGTTACAAATTCCTCAAAAATCTAAACCCTATCTCAATTTTGTCTTAAAAAGTTGTTAGACAAAATCTTTGGGGAATTCTTAAAAAATTGTTAGACATAAAATCATTTCTTCGAGGAATGGGTGTTAGTTTTGCACCCAGGAATTCCTTTTTTGGTGGTGGGGGAATGGCTAGAAAATGACTTATCATGAAGAGACAAATATTAATAATACCTGGAAAACCTGCGTGACGAAACATTTTGACGGGCTTGGGAATGTCCCGGCTATCGACTGTAATTTCATGTCTCTTGCGATATTCCCTGACCTCCTCTTTAGTCATAGAGGCGATGTCCTCTACCTCCTCGTAGAAATTCTTCTTAAAGGATGCCAGGTTCTCAAAATCCTACTTCGACAGTGAAATCAAGGGAGAAATAATATACATGTCACAGCAGGTTGAGATTTATGGGACAGAAACCTTGCACACAAAGGTAATATATTAAATTAATGCACACATGCTGTGGGGAATATCTTAAATTAATGCATGCACGTTGTGGTGATTTGCATGAGAGATTCAATGCATATCATATTAATCGAAATCAAGGAACAAAAAATTATGCATTATATTGAATTCTTTTTAATTATGTGCATTAGGTAGTGCATGTAGTTATACTTGCATGTTTAGAACTAAATTCATGAAGCATCTACATATTTCCATTGAACACTCAATCTGGTGCATGAAAAAAAGTAGGTGTATTTACTTCTGCATGTCTTAAATCAAATGCATGACAAGAATTATGCAATTCATTTGGACATTTTAATCCAGTGAAATAATATAGTACGATTTGCCATGAATTAAGAGGGTAAATTAACAAATTGGCATACTAATTCGAAATTAACAAAGGTGAAGACTTTACCTTCATGAATTTAATTTATATAGTTAAATGCATGCAGACAGTGGAAATTTTACAGTAAAGTTAAGTAAATCAATAGACGTATGACATACAATATTGCAAGAAGACAAAAGCTAGAACTGTGCATTTACGTTGTGCTAATACTTTTCATGCCTTCAGACCATGTAGATTAGCTATAGAAAATTTAATGAATGACAACTGATTTCTAGGATAAGATCATATATACTATGTTGAAGCAAAAATTTTAGCAGATTTCAAATATTAAATGGAGGTCAATCATTAAGGAGGTCTACAAGAACTTCTCCATAAAGGGTATACAAAATAGGTATAAATGTCAAATACTAAACCAGAAAAAATTTGCTTGAGTAGTACAACAAAGTGTCAATATGATTAACTAAAAATGTATGTATACATATATACTTCGATAAACACTCATGTATAGAACTAGATACATCAAGATAACCACTCAGGGTTTCAATAATAGAACCATAAAACATTTTAAGAACAGAGCTCTGCAATACATATGAATACCAATAAACCCAAAATAGGGGATAACTTAAGAATTTGTTCGTTAACATATGGCCGCTAAATCGTGAGCCTACAACTTGGCTTTACAAAACACAAACTCTATGAGATGTCCAAATAGAGTCTTATAAACTATGTCAATAGTTAAATAAGCATGAACATAACAATTATCTCATGTTGCTTAGGTTGATACCCCCAAACGAAGTCCAACTTAGACTAAATAGAAAAGATAAGTATTTGAATCAAACGTTGGAGGGTACCCTGAAGTATTCCTTAGAAAATTTATACAGTCACAATGATAACTACCCTCATGACCACCATACTGTAAGGCCTTCCATATAGGGAAAAACTTAGCAGAACAATAATGGAGAAATTGTAATGTTAAGGATCAAACTCCATGGAGTGGAGGAGGTTGAAACCAGTAAGGAACCAACCTAGAAGCATACAAGAGACAATTAGTGTAGAGCGAGCCAGTTGTGACATATATCTTCTAGTCCAAACTCCAGTATAAAGCATACCTGTGAGGACCAAGCAAACACATATCAATTAACTGTGGACTCATTCAAGTAAGAAATTTCCAGCAAACTAGACTATGGCATGCAAATAATAAATCTGAAAACCCTTACCTAGATAAACTTGCTGAGGACTGTTGCTGACGACCCACCTAGATTCAAGGAAAGAATTCACTAGTTAGATTCAAAGAAAATAAGGGAAATATACTAAAACAATCTTAAACCAGGAGAAGCTTAGCTAATAAACTAACCTGGGTGTTGGAAGCTGAAATCTTAAAAGTAGTGGAGTCGTTGGGCAAAATGATGCCCTGGGTCACTACAACACGTGTACAAGAAATAAAACGAACAGAAATTTAATCCCGAGAGTGAAAGATATGAGGTTTCAGGGGAAAACTGAGTAAACAAGATAATTTCGAAAAAAATACCTGAAACCAAGTCAAGTGAACGCATAGTCGAACACCAACCCTTCATTGTCCCCATGTCGTTGCTCAGAGTTCTCTCATAAGTGGTGGGAAATGGTAATGACCCCATGACTGTCAAACACCGCGGTGAACCAAGGCTATGCCCGAGCAATGGAGTAGGAAAACAATTTCGAAATGGTGAAATTAACCTCAAATCAGACCCTGGAAAGGGACAGGTTTATGAATGTGTGTTTGGAAGTGTGAAGGAACGATAGCTCTGTCGAAATTGGAAGAGGGCATGTAAAATGGGCAGAAAAGAGAACTTAGAAGGTTAGGAATAGGATAGGGTTAACCCTAATACATTAGAGTTGTTGGTATGGAGCCAAGGATACACAACCAATGATTTACCCTCGAAACCGTAACCATGAAGATTCGTGCCATCACATAACTCCTCACATCAGATTGGGTGACGAGTAGGTGGATTATTGGGTTTGTGCTATCCATTGCACAACTATCCAGTATAGGGAGTGCCAGAGGAAGCAAGTAGGTTGCCACCTCACATGAAACCATAAACAAATTAAGTTCATTGCCCTCAATGTGTACAATGGTATGCAGACCTTGTCATATGGCATTAAATGGACAAGTATACAACTAGTAGATTATATCACAAGTCAGGTTGGTGAAAATAATTATAATAATATTAAGGTATGTAATATATGGATTAAGTAGGTGAGTTGAGTTTCATGAAAATAATACAAATATGATTTATAATGGTATGTTGAAAAAAAAGGGACACATATGGAGTAGAAATATTGATTTTTTTTGTACATTAGTCGATGCATTATTATTAGTTAGACCAAAGGGAAAAAAAAAAACACAGATGTTTGAGAGTGATGTCAATGTTTGTTACAAAAGTATAGTGTTTGTAAAGTTGATTGCTACCAAATTAAGTGGATATTGTGTTAAATAATTGGAGAATATAGAAATATGCTATTATATAGATGACATTTATATTTTAATTTTAAATTGTTATGGTGCAATAAAGGGTTGGAAAATAAAAGTTAAGTTAATATTTAAGAAGGTAGTTAATTCTCAATTCTAACTGGTACAAAAAAGAAAATCAACATTTACAAAACATTTATCGACTTTTATAAGCTCCACAATGAAGTTGGGCATTGAACTATTCCCAAAATATATTGTGATGCTAGAATTTATTATATTTGTCACACTAAGAGGGTTGAAGATGAAAGTAACTTTCTAAAAATATAGTGTGATGCTATAATTTATCATCTATGTGACACTAAGAGGCTTGAAGATGAAAGGCACTTGTGATGCTATAATTTATCATCTTTGTGACACTAAGAAGGTTGAAGATGAAAGTCACTTTCTCAAAATGTAGTGTGCTGCTAGAATTTATCATCTCTGTGACACTAAGAGGGTTGAAGATTAAAGGAACTTTTTCCTAGAGTGCCATGACTACACCCAAATTAGAACTCGATTTCAAAATATTTGTTACAGCACTAACCTTATAAGCTCCTAATTCATCAAAACTATGGTAATATTGGAATTATTTTCCGAATGCATTTTGAACAATAATTATATTCTAAAGTAATCTAGGTTATCTCTTTTCTTTTTAAGGTCATGTAGATAAATTATGATCTTAATGGATGTTAATCATAATCATCATCATAACAAGAGTATAATTTACTTCTCGAAGGATTTCATTAATTGGAAATTACAAGTGACATGGGATGAAATCAATAAGAAGATAATAATGTAACATATCAAGAATGATTCGATAGATATTAATGGGCTGAAAGTTAAGTAAAAAAAAGTTCTAACTAAAGTAACCCATTAAGGGTTGGCACTACAAAACAAATTATAGCTCACAACAAATAAGCCAAGAAAATTATGCAACTTGAAGGGATCAACCCTATGGCATGATGTTGACATGATTTCGGGTTAATAATGCACTATGCAAGTGAGAAACCTATCACTATATACAGACCTACCAACCATTTCCTCTCCTACTTTTTATACTTATACATTTTACTGGCCTCCTCTTTCTTTGAACCATTTTCCCGGAGATGGAGCCTCTTTTGGATTCAAACGCCAATAGTTTCAAAGATCATTATGGAAAGTCTGAGCTCTTTATTTGCAAAATCACACCACATAGACCTAAAATATACTAACCTATCACTATATATTATATATTATATATTATATATATATATAATATATAGTATGTATGTATGTATGTATGTATAGTATGTATGTATGTATGTATGTATGTATGTATGTATGTATGTATGTATGTATGTATGTATGTATAAGTTTAAATCACTTACCTCAAAGGTATATAAAGAATTGTTGCATAAAAAGTGCCAAAGATATGTCTTTTAATGCCATATTGGTCATCAACAACAACTAATACAGATGTTAGATATTTATATGAATCTTTTTTAATAATTTAAATGAAAAAAATAGTAGTCATAAAGGTTTTTGGGTGTCACAAGGTTGAAAAATGGTGGAATAAGGCCCAAACAATGCTTCAACTTCAATACTCTTCTTGCATGGTGCCAAAATGGCCATCTTAGAGAATTGACCGATGTCCAAAAACACACAAAAATTACCATGCTTGGTGGAGGGGAAATTTAACATTTAATCCATAGTGACTAAATCCTAAGGCTTTCCTAGGCTATTTAAAGGAGTGTACAACCCCTACTTCTTGATGGTTGGTTTACAATGTCATAGGCAGTGCATGATCTAATATACCAATGGACAACCTATTGAAGATTTGGCTAGTAGAAATATTTTTGAATTACAACTATTGTAGGTTTCTCTCGTTTTATTATTGTTGATATGAAGCATAAGAAACCAAAAATGTTTTTAGGGTCACTTGTCACCGGTGGCTTAAGTGACATGTTTTTGGTACACCTTCCAAGAAGTTTCATAATAACAAATGGAAACTCTGTTGGTCTAATAATCTAGTTCCTACGTGGCTGAAGTTTGAGTAAATTTCAAGGTTTTCTACAACTATTTATAGCCTCTCAATTTCTAGTTATAGTTTCTTTGTTTTTTGGTCAAATTTTCAGATTCTGATGATTTTCTGGTTCTCTTCGTATGTCATAGGTACCATCCGAGTAGAAGACAAAAAAATCTGTGCAAGATCTATTGACCGAGAGTCCCAGGAGAAAAACACACTTTTCAGCCCGATATCTACATTCCAGAGCACACTTTTTGACCCATTATCTATGTTTTCCATTATTTCCAGGTTAGTACGTGCGTTTTGGAAATTTTCCAAGAATTTTTCAGAATTTTGTCAGACTTGTTGATAGTGTTGTGTGTGCACTGGGAAGGTTTCTTATCTCTATTTCAGTATCCCATAGGCCTAGATTCCCTTAGTTTTTCTCTTTGAGGAAGGAAAAATCCCCATAGGGGAGTACACCTCCACCACTTTAGGAATATATTGGCTACATGACGAGTCTATGGTTTCATCATTTTCAGCCACTAATTTTTAGAGTCTAATCCATTAATTTACATGACTTGTGGATAGGTTTATTTCACCTTTTATCCCCTTAGAGTTTGGGTTTTTCCTTTCCCCCTTAAGATCCCCTTCAACATCCTAGGTTTTGGAGCTTCATACCTATCCTTTGCAACATTTGTCACCTCTGATTTGTTTTGTGTGTCTACACCATTTATAGCAGATTAGTGCCTCTAGATCTCAATAAGTTTAACATTAGGTCTTTTAGGCATTTTATGTGTCTTTGAGTAGCTTGTTTTACTTCTCTTCCTTAGCTTCTTGAGAGCCTTTTCGGGTGGCGTTTTGTGTACTTGATTGGATGTTTATTTTCCTGTCCTTTTCATCATTATTTACAGTCTTTTAGCACTTTATTTTTAACAACACATGGCATCATAAAACATTCTTAATTAACTCATCCACTTGACACATCATTTTCACACACTCAGGCGCTATACGAGCATGAGATTGGTTAACACCGCCAAAACAAAACTTGAAACAACATACCTTAATAATTTAACATACATATATTAAGCCCACTTGGGCACTAGGGCAAAGAATCTATGTAGTTTAGGTGTAGGATCAGTGGGATAGGCTTCCAATAACACCCATTGATCACTTACAATGAGACATGGAATTTGGCGTATTAGGGAGCTTAAAGTCCTTCACATTCCCACTGTCCAAAGTCAAAGTGCATCGAAAAACCAATTCAAAGGGGCTTAGGCTCGGTCATTGTGTGAGTGTTTCTCCTCAGGGATACCCAACCCTTGGCAGGGAATCCCATGCGATGGCTGATCACCAAGAATCTCAAGACTCAACCACCTCTATGGGATGAAGGTACCCATAGTGACAAATCTTATGAAAAATCCCTATAGGACTAGTTGTGGGAACTAATTGGTTCTCTACCTTACATTTCTCTAGACAGCTCTGCTTGTGGGTATCATAATCCATCAAGTAAGAAGCTATTTGGAAGGCCATCTAAAACAATAAATTTAGGATTGTTTGATGATTTAGACCACCTATAGGCCAGAGGTCTTTTTCTTTGATAGGACGTGCTTGCTTGTACTAGAGTAGCATCATTAATATAGTTGGTTTTCATTTGGCACCACTGCACTAGGTGTTTGCTTACTATTTTTTTCTCTTTTTCTCCTATCATCATTTTTTAGTCCTTAAGGTCATCATTGTCTTGACATCATTATGCCCCCTAGGCATTTGTCACAGAGAATTTGAGGCCTTCACCCTCAGTTTCTATTAGGACATATTACTCCTCCTCTTCAAGTTAAAGTACATCTTCTGAGTCCTCCATTGAGTCCTCATTTTGACTCTCCTTCTATTGATTCTTCCAATTCTTCTCAATTTTGTACCATCACCATGTGAAGCACCAATGCGGGTGTGGGAAACCAAGGTGGTAACCCAAGTACTAACTAGGGTAACCCCATGAGCGTAACCTTCACTAATATGGGCACTCCTACTCCATTGCCTCCTTTTATGGCTAGTTTGAGTCTCCCTAATTCAGCGAGCTCATCAACGACCCCCTTCTTCATGGCCAAAATTGGCCAGTTATGCCTACCAAGATTACTTCCGACATCCCAAATTTTGAAGGTAATCCTTGAGAAGATCCCACAAATCATGTTCACTCATTCCATACGTGGTGTTCATCCAATTCTATAATATAAGACTCCATTTGTCTTCACCTTTTCTATCGCACTCTTACTGGAGCTACTGTTAAGTGGTATGTCGATCAAACCAGATCCACTTATTCCACTTTTGTGATTCTTGCCAAAGATTTTATACCTTATTTCAAGTTACCTTTCTATTATGACACTAGTACCAAGATTTTCACTTCTTTTCATCAAACTTTTTCCACTGGCCTATCTGATCATGTTTAAGAATGACATAGAAGGAGAAGCATATGTAAAGCTCCAGAATTCTAAGACTGTTTCTATATGGATTGGTACCTTAAATCTCTTTTGGCCCCCATCGCTAAAGAAGTCAATTCTCACTTCCCTTAATCTGAGGAATATTCAAACCTTTTTTATAGAGAAATAAGTTTTTTTCTTTAGAAAACATACAGTTTGAGGTTAAAAAACTTGTAAAGGGAAAATTTAAGAACATCAAAAGCTACCAAACAAAAATCTTAAAAATTTCTTTGCATGTCCTTTTTTATTTAACAATCAAGCAAGACCTCCCTAAACCCTGGACTCAGAGCTTTATTGTAACTATTTTTAAAAGTGGGGATTGTAGAAATTAATGTGCAAATTATAATTGCTGATGAAATTTTCTAAATCACAAGACTAGAAGCTACTATACTGATCTACAAAAGTAAATTCACGATTGAGAACTCATATCATCAACACGCATCAAGATTCAACACACATACACAGAGATTTATCTAAGGAAAAGCAACTTGCCCCGAGAGACAAACAGTTCCCCATCTCCTTTCCATACTTCCAACCCAAGGAAGTACTGCATGAGGCCCATGTCCTTCATCTCAAACTCTCTTGCAAGGTCGTCATTTCAAGATTTAATGAGCTGCTCATCACCAGTAAGGATCAATTCATTGAAATATATCACAATAATCAATAATTTACCTTCTACCACAATGTGATAAAGGTTTACATCTGCTTCAGTTTTGGTGAAGCCCAAACTAGTGAGATAGTTATTGATCCTAGTATACCAAGCACAGGGTGCTTGTTTGAGTCCATACAATGCTTTCTTGAGTCTGAACACATGCGACTCTCTGTTGAAGGTCTCAAACCCCTCCGATTGCTCAATATACACCTCCTCCTCAATAAATCCATTGAGGAATTTTATCTTCACATCAATTTGGTGGATCTTCCACCTCATCCATGCTAACAATGCTAGAATTGACTTGATGGATGAGTACCTTGCTTCTAGAGAAAAGGCCTCCTCATAGTCAATTCCATCCACCTGAGAGAACCCCTTGGCCACAAATCAGGCTTTGTGTTTCTCTATGATATCATCTTCTGCATGCTTTATCTTATAAAGCCATCTCAAACCAACCACTGATGTGTTTGTTGGTCTTTGGACCAATTCCAAAACACTATTTCTGACAATGGAATCATATTCCTCTACCATAGCATGAACCCATATTGGTTATTTCACTACTTCCTCGAATGAAGATGTTCATGTCTCAACTAGCTCACTCATCAAAGCCATGTACCTAGTGTACTGATCCTATGACCTCCTTTGCTTGCACTGTGATGTGGGTGCTCCCACATTCTCTCGAGAATCCTGCAATAATTTTTTAGCTTCCTTGGTCTACTTCCTTCCTTCTCTGGATGTCTCCACTCTCTGCTCCTTTTCTTGTGGCTACTCCACAACTTCTTCAGGTTCTTCCTTTGGAGCCAAAAGCTCCTGATCAAGCTATAATTGAAGCTACCTCTCAGGAGAACACCTCATTGCCTTCTCCTCATCAAATTTAACATCTCTTGTGACCATTGTCATCTTGAGAGATGGAAAGTACACACAATAGTTGTGAGTTGTGTCTGTGTACCTGTTAAAGGCTCGAAATTCTTTGCTTCAACATTATAAGGGAAACCACCTAGCCGGGAACTTAAAGCAGCTCATTTTCTGTTGAAATGATGGGTCTAACTAGTTAAACTAGGTCCAATTACCTTCTTTTTATTGCTAATGGCTTAAAGTATGCCTTTTACTTACCAATAGAGAAGAGACATCAGATCAAGACTCTTACTGATCACACAAGAAAGTTATCCTGAAGCTGATTTGGGGCACAACCAAGCCACAATTAAATTTTACACCTTTGATAAGAGGACTTCTAGGAATGTAGAATTAAATCTAAATGCAAGAAAAATGAAAGAAATCCTAAGCCTATTTGTAGCAAGTCCCGATAGTGATCTGTAGTAGCTCTTCGAATGGCTTCCTGAGTGCTTTGTCTATCACCCTCTGCATCTAGGATGGAGCTAACATTATTCCTTATCTTTCTAAATGTTGATTTCTTGTGAAAAAAAACTGAGTTCTTGTCACCCCCTTGTAACCATAATTGTCTCGACTTGATCCTCCATTTATTTTCCTCTTCTTTATTAACTCGGTATAGCTGTAAGTAGAGTTCATTTTCCTACTATTTATTCTCTTGGGAAAGGCCATTATCCTCTATTGCTCTTTGGATACTCTCGAGATTGTTCTTAATTTCCTTTTTTACCTTCTCTGGTTGTTGATACTTTGTTTTAGCCCATTCTTTGATGGCTTGTTTTGTTTTTAGTAGTTTTGTTTTAGAAATGAAACTGGGAGAGCCTTCCACGTGTTGGATTCAAGAGTTGTAAACAATTCCTACAACTGCTGGAATATCATTCCAGAGAGAACTATATCTGAATGGAATGGGCCCAAGTGGCCTATGATTTTCCAGCGTTAGAGTTATTGAGCTGTGGTCAGAGGCAGAGCACGTTAGAATGTTAGCATATCCGATGGAGAAAGCAGAGAGAAGTGTAATATTGATGAGAATTTTGTCCAACCGCTCCATGATGTTACCAACACCCATCCTGTGGTTGTTCCAAGTGTATCTATGGTTTTTTGGAGGGACATCCATAAGATCATGCTCCTGCATGATATTTTCCAATTGTATTCTATATGGATCAGGCATAAAACTACCTCCCCTTTTCTCATTGGCATGGAGGATTAAATTAATGTCACCTCCTTGAATAATGTTAGTGTTCTCTTCTACATCCAGACTATCTTTTAGATCATGCCAACAACTATCCTTATCTCTGCAGTGATTCGACACATAGATGTTGTAGATGATAATGGCTTGCTGATGTGCTTTATTTTCCAGAGTCTTTTTGATCCAGTGTTGATTTATTATTTCCGAAATATAGTTCCATATACCTTGATTCCAAATTGTTGCTATTCCTCCTGAGGCTCCTCTTGCATCACTAATGATTCCTCTATACTGTATCTTCTGCTCAATGACTTTATTCATTTCCTTGTGGTTTTGTTTTGTTTCTTGTAACATAATAATTCCCGGCTTCTCAGAAATGATAAGATCCCTTAGGGTTGCTACCTTAGAGGGGTGCCCAAGTCCCCTGATGTTCCAAGATAATATTTTCATCATTCGATATGCGGTATGTGGGGAGGTGCTCACCCCCATTGGTCCTTGTTGATTGATTTCTTATCATGCTTCCCCAGGATATAAGTTTATATGGGTGTTTGCATTCCCATTGCTATTTCCTTTTGTGCATTCTCATCCCTGTGCTACTTAGCAAATTTCTTGCCTGGGCCAGATTTCTTGGAGGGTTCACTAGCACCCCCGTGATCTTTAGATGAGCTTCTGGTGATTCTATTGAGGGGAGGATCAAGAAGAGGTTGAGAGGAAATAGTAAGAGGCAATGAGGATTTGATAGTGTCTCGGCATTGGCTTTTAGGGAGAGGGGGCTCCTGGGGATCAGGAAGAGAGTGGGGGGATGAGGGGTATTCTTCCTCAAAAGATTCGGAGGAGTTTAATGTAGAGGGTAACGGCTGAGTCAAGATGGGAGGGGAGGAGAAGGATGCAGCTTGGATTTCTGGGGGAGGCTTTGGTTTTGGGCCAGATTGTTTGGGGTTTGCTTTCTTTTTTTTGAATTGTTCCCATGTGTCTTCACTGGCTTCAACATTTTCATTCATTTCATTTTCTTTTAGTTTACTACACCTATTAGCAAAATGACCATATTCATGGAATACCTTACATTTGAACGTGATTTGTTCGTAGTCCAGCCGCTGAATATGGGTCCATTGGTCCACTTTGATCTTGATTACTTCTAGAAGGCCATTTCCTAAGTCGACTTCAACACAGATCCTTGCACATGCGTGCATGTTGTCCTTTGGTTCGCATCTATCGATGTATTTTCCGACAACATTACCAATGGCTTTGACCGATTAATCTCCCTAGCAATGAAGAGGGAGATGGGGCAAGCAAACCCAAACCGGGATTGCATTAGGTATATCTATTTCTGGGTCGAAGTCAGGGGACCACTTGTTCATATAGAGACCTCTCGAATCCACGAAGTAGGACCATTTTTGAAGATGAGATTTTGGTCTTCTTTGGTTTCAAAGAGGAATGTGTAGTAACTCCTTCCATAGAATCTTATTGCGATTTTTCCTTTGATGTTCACATTCCAGTTGTGCTCCACCCATTTCTGTATAACTCTAGGAGAGAGCCACAGGCTAGTAAATTGTCCAACCAAACCTCTCCTTGCTAGAGAGATCACTGCCTTCCTTGGGAGACTAGGGGGAAGGGAGATTTCTGGGATGTGAGCCAGTTTCTTCACAAAATTTGAAGCTCTGGGTTCGTTTCGGATGGTAGCATTTTCAAAAATGAGAGAGGAAAAAATCTCAGCCTAGTCTTCATTGCCTTGCATCTGGGAGGGGTCGATCCCAGCCATGGAAAGGCCAAATGGGAGCCAGTCGCACCACTGGCCAAAGGAGGAGGGCAGAGCCCGACTGCGGGGGTGTCGAGGAGGAAGACTGGAGGCCCAGTAGCAGAGGCTGCCAGGCGGGAGGCCTGCAGAGGGCCAGAGGAGGCGAGGTTGCAGGGGTGCGGGAGCTCCAGTTCAAAATCTCGCACGCCACCAAAAGGTGGACATTGGAGCTTGTACATTTTGTGCCTTTTGGTGGTGTGAAATTTCTCCATGTCTCTGTTATCACGTTATGAAAATCGGGGTGATTAAGCCAAAAGGCTTCAAAGTGAAAGGGCCTGCGAATATTGTCTCCCATTCTGTGCCAGTGAAGCCTAATAGGCCAATGGTCCAAGCCAGAGAGTGGCAATATAGAGGCCAAGGGATCCCCACCAAGATATATTGCATTATCAGAGATCAAGAATCTATCTAACCGAGATGGAATTTGGTGGGCATCTTCACTCTTGTTGTTCCAAGTATAAACGCCATTGTTGAATTCCATATCTATAAGCCTATTGTTATGAATGTAGTTTTTGAAGTGCGTGGTTTCACAGTCGAGATTGATCTATCCTCCTCTTTTTTCCTCCAATCTTGTAATCATGTTGAAGTCCCCTCCTGTGATCCAAAGTGGGTGGGATCTTTCTGAGTGGATTTGAGTTAGGGTGTTCAATGTGTCTACTTTATTTGTTTCTTCCTGGGGGAAGTAGACATTAGTTAAGTGTCCATGAACATTTGTCCCTATTAAATGAAACTTCACGTAAATAAAGTGCTTACTAGCATGTATGTTGGTAAGTGTTATAGCTCTATCATCCGATATGATGGCTAGCCCTCCTGAGGCTCCCATGGCTTCCACCACCACTTCTTTGCTTCCTGGCCATGCTTTGGCAAGGATCTGATCCAATGTTGTGGAATTACACTTGGTCTCCTACAAGAAGAGAATTTGAGGCTTTTCCTATTGCAGCATGTTCTTTATTAATCATCCCTTGCCCAGGCTATTGAACCCTCTGATGTTCCATGAGATGATCTTCATGATTCATGATTGGGAAGGGGATTATAGTATTTGGTGAGCTTGGAGTATCTTCCAGATTCCACCAGCATCTCCCCTATGCGGATGGTTCTCTGAAGATCAGTTTTCCATCCTCGTTTCTTGTTGTCTTTGAAGATATTTCTTCCATCCTACAGACTACCAGTTTGGACGTCTAATGATCTTTGCTTCTGTGCTCTTGAGAGAATTACTTCTAAGTTCTCTAGTTGTCGCTCAGGAATTTTGTCATATCCCTTTTTCTTACAAGCCTATTCAAGTCCCAGTATATCTAGATCTTTGATGTCGAAGCTCTCCAGTTCCTCTTCCATGTGTTGTATTGTTTCCTACTCTGCCTCTGTATCATCTATAATCATGAGCTGAATCTAAGTGTTATCTACCTCCATAACTTGAGTAGTCTTTTTCTGCATGTTAGTGGGAGAGGGTGCTTTGGTGTCCACGGGTTGCTTAGAAGTGAGGGCTTTCTTTGAGCTTGATGGAGCAGAATGGGTGGAAGTCTTAGGAATGGCTTCAGGTTGTTTCTACCATGGGTTTCTTGGTGTGCTTATTTTTCTCCTCAGCTCCTTAAGAGTCATCTATCATGTCATCTTTCTTCATGGCTCGTGAGAGACATAATTGTCTAGTTTCAATGGGCAGTGGCTGTTGCGAGATGAGACCTTGGGAGGACACGTTTACATAGTTTTAGGATGTAGGGCACTACTTGGGACGAGGCCGTGGGAGGACACATCTATGCAATTTCAGGATGCAAGGCAGACTGGGTAGTCAAGGGATAAAACTGCACAGTTTTTGGAGACAGTAGGTTCCAGCTGAGGGAAGGACACTGGAGAAAACCACTGCACATTTTTGAATGGTAAGGGAGGTTGGGATTTCTGTGCATTGCAAGGTTTGAACAAGAAATGGAAAAGCTTGAGGGTTATAGATGTGAAGTATGTAGTTCAGGAAAGTTGGATGAGGCTAGGTTGCTAAGGAAACTCCAAAATTTAGCTAAGTGTAGGATCAGTGGAACTTATGTGAATAGTGATAAAACTTCACTACGATCACACACTTGAAAACTTATCGTTACAACATAGAACATCCAGAACATATAACACATACTTCACTTAATGCAACAACCTTTGTGCCAGCTTATAATAAGTCTGGCTTTGATTATAGAATTCCGGTGGATAAAGGCCACACTTGTGTAAGAGTGTGTGAAATGAGAGTTAAACATGTATCATTCTCATAAATATTTCTCCTTGAAGCAAAACAAACCTCCCTTTGCATGACAAGAGATTACCCCCATGCCCAAAGATGACACATTCTATGTAAAGATAAAAGCATAAAAGACTCTTAAGATCGAAAAGGGAAGCTTGAGATCATCAACTTACCAATAAGTGACTAAGGAACAATTGATCAAAATATCCATAGTAGGCTCTAAAATTTAAGTGCAGGCCAAAATTTTGGAGGGTGTTGCAGCCTCTGTTAGGACCCCATATTGTCTATTTTTGACCCTATATTTTGTCTTAATATTACCCTTTTCAACTCATAGTTGAAAGCCTTTGTTTAATTATTCAACACATAATCATGCTATCTTTATAATTGATCCTTGAAGTTGACTAAGTTGCTGAACAATTGTTGAAACTGCCTAAAGCTAGCCGGACTATATTTTGCAGTTGCTGAAACAACGGAAACATCACGAACCTCGAAGCTGAAACAGCAAGGACAACATATGAATCTCAAGGAGACAGTTGAGATTTGTGTACCAGAGTTGCGGCAACAAAGGAATCCGATCGATTATTGAATAAACTGTTACATTGGTCGTAACGTTCATGATCCACATTACTGTAACATCATTTTGTTAATGGGAACTGATTTCCCTATTTTTGTACAAAGGGATGAACTAGAATTTACACTGAAAATCTTTTGTAATAGATGTCTCCTCTATAAAGAGGAGACATGTACATTAGAGAGGGGATCGACATAGGATGAACAAGTTGTAACACAGGGATTGTAGCGAAAGGACAAGATTGAATCTTTCTTGTAATATGGTATATTGACGGATGAATAAAATTATGTTCTGAGTATTTTAACTTAGTTTTCATGTCCTAGGGAATCTTGTGAGAAGGATAGGGCCCACCTTCGTCACAAGATTCACCCATCTTCTTTCTGTTGTGTGTTGTGTGCGAATTTTGTTTATACCTCATTCACGAGCATCGCTTCTGATGATAATTTACTTTTGCTAAGACTCTATTTTTCTCTTTGATTGATGTTGTACATGAGTGCCTCACCGGTGATTAGGATTTACAGAGTGTATTGGTGAACTGGATAACAAAGTAGGTGCTGAATGTTCCTACTCTAGGGGATAGGGTCCTGATCCTTTGTTACAGGACAACCATTGTTTCCTTTTTGCAGATTTACTTTCTTTAATCAATTATCTGTTCTTATTCAATTCCTGCAACAAACTATAACTGTTGTAACACAGAGTAGAGGTTTAAAAAAGTGTGAATTGTTTATACTACAGCTTTTTAATGCTATTAAAATTGAGTAAATATAATATGTAGTCACCTTTGAAATAATTGGACTTTCCTAGGTTGACAATTTATGTGGCACTCGACTGTTTAAATTAATAAGCAATTAAAGTGACCAACATTTTGGGGCCATTGCCGGGGAAGGCGACCGAAGATTTTAAAAGTATTAATGACTTTCCTTTAGATGTACAGGATGCATGAAAGGATGTAGGAAAGCTAACCCTATAGGCGGCAGGGGAAAAGATAGAGGAGGAAGAAAAACTTTCATTGACGACATTATTTCAAAAGCGGAAACATATCAGAAGGTAAGCTTTCGGAGGCCACAGACTCAGCATTCTCTCTAGACAGACTACGAAATGGAGGAAGTATTGGGACCGGAAAGGGCCAAAGAGACAGTAGAACAAATTGAGGAGTTAGTGGAAGATATTGAGGAACCAATAGAAGATATTGAAGTTGAGGAACCGGTTCAGGATATTGAAAGCCCTACAGAAAGCGCTGAAGACTGAACAAGTGAGACAGGGGAACAACCAATGGAAGGAAATAATGAAGGACCCTTTGGTGGGGGACGAAGAGAAGGAAGAGGGGAAAATTCCCTCTCCACCTTAGAATTCCCTATTGAAGATCTTCCTATAGGGGCAACTCCTATGAAGAACATTCCATTATAAGCCCTAACTAATTTCCATGGTTTATCATCTGAAGACCCTGATGAATTTCTATTTGAGTTTGATATATTGTGTAGGAGCTATGATTATGTTACTAATCCTCAAAAGTTGAAGTTATTTCCAGCAACATTAAAAGTAAATGCATTAAGATGGTTCATGAGCCTGGGAAGACATGTGATCACAACATGGGATCAAATGAAAGAAAAGTTCTTGGCCAAATACCAAGACTGTTGCCGAACAAGAGAAAGGAAGGAGGAATTATTTAAGATGGTTCAGAAGGAGCACAAAAATCTGGAGGAGTTCGTGGAAAGACTACAGTATAATTTGTAGCGATCTGATCATCCAACTATGAGTAAGGACATTCTTAAGTCAATACTGTTAAAAGGGGTACGAGATAATTGTCTAGATATGTTGAATATGCTTGGAAAAGGGGACATATCTAAGGAATCATATGATGAGATTGTCAACCTCTGTAAGAGATGTTCAAGAGGAGCGGCAAGTAGACCAAAAAGCAAGGATAATACATACTCGAGAGTCCAGAAATCAGCAAGTGGAGGAGCAACACGGGCTGAAATAGGTAACTTACTTGAAGAATTTAAAACTGAAATGTTAAGCTCTTTTGTTTCACAAGTTGATACCTTGTAGGTTAAAAAGAAGCAGGCAAAAGCAGAAGCTGCTTTGGCTATTTTCTACTCTAAATGCAGAGAAAAACACCCAATAAGGGAGTGCCCAATGGACAGAGTACCAATTTGCACCATTTGTGAGAAGGACCATGAGACCCAACAATGCCCTTCTTTACCAGGAATAAAAGCAGCACTGTAGCCAATTGAAGAAGAAGCTGAAGTAGTATAGTTGCTCACACAAAGGAGGCAATGACAACCATGAGGACAAGGTACAAATTCTAACATATCATTTAATCGTTGGAACAATCATCCTCCTTTTCAAGCAAATTACCCACCCTTGAATCAAATGAATTTCCCACCCATGCAGCAACCGAATCCCCGTTTCGTTGATCATACAATATGGAATCCATGGGCTCTACAGCAATCCTATTTTAATCAGTGGAACCGAAATTGGATAGCTCAACAGATTCCATTCCCAAAGCAATTTCCCTAGTATCAGCAATCTCTCTCCTTACCATCAAATGCTCCACTGAATAATCAGACAATCAGACCCCAGCTGCCTGTGCAACCTAACCCCAACCCAAATAACAATAAAGCTCTGTAGGTAATTGATATTCAAAACCAACCTATTTTCCCTATGCAATGCAATGATATTCATTTACGCTCTAGGAGAATAGTTGAACCCATTATTGATGACATTACTTCTTCTGACTCTGATAAAGAAGAAACTCGAAAAGAAAAGTCATCTAATAACAATGCTAAAATATTTGAATCATCCACTAATAAGACTGCTGAAACAGCAGAGCCACCATTCCTTGAACGTCTAGCTCTTAGTAAAACACTTGAGCCACCTGCTTTTAACTTTTAGGAGAATTGCAGAATTTATATGTTAATATTACACTCTTACAAGCACTGAGAGATGTACCAATTTATGTTAGAACTGTTAGAGATATTTGCATTAAGAAACCTGGAAGAAAAGCTAAAGATTCCTCACAGTCCATGTGATGGGTGATATAGCTACTTTAATGTCAGGTAAAAACCCCCCTGTGAAATATGGTGACCGTGGTCATCCTACGGTCATAGTGCAGGTTGAAAAAACTTTTGTTTCTAGAGTTCTAGTAGATCTAGGCGCTGCAATAAGCATTATGACACTTGAAACGGCACAATTATTGTAGTTAAGGAATGTAATTAGGGAAACCCCAACCATTCTAGAGCTAGCTGACCGCTCCACAATCAAACCTGAAGGAGTCATTGAATACTTGATAATGTCAGTCGAATCTTGGAACTACCCAGCTGATTTTGTTGTATTACAGACTAAAACAAAGTTGGGGGGTCATCCATTGATTTTAGGGAGACCTTAGCTGGCTACAACAGATGCCTTCATCAGCTGTAGATCAGGTTCAATAATAATTTCTAATGGATGTGAAACCAAGTAGCTTACTCTTTACCCTCATGCTACACCTATGATTAATAATGATAACTCTGTATGGTTAGATTATGAGGATGATGAGACCCAACCCATTTTGACTGTCAAAAAAGATTTAACTCTTAAAGATTCAACCAAGGATGAATTAATTAGCAATTTTATTTCTGAACCTTCTTCGGTTAATTCTAAAATATATAATCACTTAACTACAATCTTGAAACCTGAATCTCAGCAAAACCTTAAAACTAAAAATTTATCTCAGACATCAGCTGGCATCTCCTCCAAAAGTATAACAGTAGAAATCGAGCCTGGCAAAATATTATATATAAACCCAAACTTAAAAGATGCTGAAACACAGCAATTAATGAAGATACTCCGTGAGAATAAAGAAGCATTCGCATGGGATTACATAGATATGAAGGGAATCTCTCCTGAATTATGTACTCATCGTATTTATATTAAAGAGGGATCTCACCCAGTCTATCAACCCGAACGATGAATGAATCCCAATTTAAGGGAAATTGTGAAGGAAGAACTTCAAAAATTGCTCAATGCAGGATTTATATATCCTATATCTGATAGTGAATGGGTTTCTCCATTAGTAATTGTACCTAAGAAAAATGGGAAATGAAGAGTGTGTGTAGATTATAGAGCTCTAAATAAGGCCACTCAAAAAGATCATTTCCCTTTACCATTTATTGATCAGGTACTAGAAAATTTGGCAGGCAAGAGAATCTTTTCCTTTTTGGATGGATTTAGTGGATATAATCAGATCAAGATTGCACCCCAAGATCAAGACAAGACCACCTTTACTAGTCCATAGGGGAAATTTGCCTATAGAGTTCTTCCATTTGGATTATGTAATGCACCAGCAACATTTCAAAGAGCAGTGATAGGGATTTTTTCTGATATGCTTAATGATTCCTTAGAAATATTTATGGATGACTTTACTCCTTATGGTGTGAATTTTGAAGATGCATTACAAAAACTTGAGAAAGTACTTAAACGATGTAGAGAAGCACATCCTTCCTTAAGTACTGAAAAATGACATATGATAATGAATCAAGGTATTGTATTGGGACACTTTATCTCATTCATAGGAATTCAAGTTGATCCAGCTAAAATACAGGTAGTTCAGACTCTTCCTATCCCTAAAACACAAATTGATGTAAGAAGTTTTTTAGGACATGCTTGGTATTATAGAAGATTTATCAAAGATTTTTCTAAAATAGCTTCTCCTTTGGTTGTGTTACTTATGAAAAATGCCGAATTTAAGTGGCCTGATGAATGTCAAAAAGCATTTAATGAACTTAAACATCAATTGTCTACAGCTCCCATTTTAAGAGTACCTGACTGGGCACTCCCCTTTCACATATCCTCTGATGCTTCAGATACTGCAATTGGAGTTGTCTTGGGTCAAGAAGAAAACAATCTTCCCTATGCTATCTATTTTATTAGTAAAAATATGACCCTTGCCGAACTTAATTATACAGTCACTGAGAAAGAATTCTTAGCAGTCATTTATGCTATTAATAAGTTTTGACATTATATCACCGGTTACACTACTTTTGTTCATACTGATCACTCGGCCATTAAATATTTAATGAACAAATCAGTTACAAATGCTCAATTTACCAGATGGTTATTACTACTACAAGAATTTGATATCACAATTGTAGATCGACTAGGTAAAGAAAATGTAGTTGTTGATTTCCTTTCTCGGCTAAAAACTGATGAAAATACTCTAGTAGATGATTCCTTTCCTGATGAATATTTATTTGCAGTATCTGCTCACTCACCTTGGTATGCAGACATTTCTAATTACTTAGTTGCAAGGAAGCTACCATCACACCTATCGCACAGAGAAAAAAAAAAAAATCATTCAGCAAAGTGCTAGGTACCGCTGAATAAGCGGGTGTCTTTTTCACATAGGACTGAATCACAAAATTCATAGATGCATCAGAGAAGATGAAGTTTATGATATATTGAAGGCTTGTCACAATGGCCCTTGTGGAGGGCATTTTGCTGATAAAAGAATAGCACACAAAGTTCTTAGAATGGGTTATTATTGGCCCTCACTTTTCAAGGATGCAAAGAAATATGTTAGGGCTTGTGATAGCTGTCAGAGAATGGGGCAGCCTAATCATAGGGATGAAATGCCACTCAATCCCTAGGTAATACATGAACCTTTCGAAAGATGGGTGCTAGACTTTATAGGTCCCATTAATCCTCCATCCAATCAAAGAATTTATATACTAGTTTGCACAGATTGTATGACTAAATGGGTAGAAGCTAAGGCACTCCTCAAAGCTAATGAAGAATCAGTTTTAACCATTTTATTTGAAGAAATATTTGTTACGTTTGGATTGCCTGGAGAGCTAGTCACAGATGGAGGACCTCACTTTAATTCTCATGGCTTCAAAGATACACTTCAGAAATATCACATTAAGCATAAAATGACTACAGCTTATCACCCCCGGGGCAATGGGTAGGTGGAAAGTACGAATAAAGTCATAGAAGCCATTTTAACAAAAATAGTAAAGGAAAATAGAAGGGACTGGTTTCAAAGGTTGCCTGAAGCATTATGGGCTTAGAGAACTACTTGGAGGAATACTACAGGTGTTTCACCTTACGAATTAGTTTATGGTAAAAGTGTTGTTTTTCCTGTGGAATTTTAAATCAAAACCCTAAGGACTGCTTTAGCTGTTAACCTTTACTTGACTGATGCACAGATAGCTAGGTTGCAACAGCTTCAGGAATTTGATGAAAAGAGGTTGGATGCCATCCATCAAACAACCATGATACAACAACAAAGAACCAGGTGGTATGATAAAACCATTAAGCATAAGCAGTTCCAAAAAGGTAATTGGGCTCTACTGTATGACTCCCGTTTTGAAAATTTTCAAGGTAAATTAAGAACAAGGTGGCTAGGACCCTATGAAGTAGATATTGTTTTTCCAAATGGAACAGTCAGACTCTTAACGATTGATGATTCCAGAACACCATTATTAGTGAATGGGTATCGAATCTATTTGTATCAACAACCCATTTCTAAAGAAGATTTCAGAGCTACTTGCATGACAGACATACACTATGCCTTTTTGGGGGAACCTACTATCCTTCAATGCATTTGATTTTTTGTTTATATATTTATTTTTAGATTAGATTCCTTAACTAATAATCCTTGTCAAGGGTTTCCATGTTACAATTAATTATTTGTAGATCTTAGCTTTGGAAGGTGGCTGAGAAGAAAAATTCCAATCTAGGGAGGACTAAGATGCGGCTTGTAGAAGCATTGCCATGTCACTTCAGAACACAATTCATTCCTCTTACATTTTTTTTTTCCCACCATTTCCCGTTGCTGAAACACCATTTCCCGTTGCTGAAACACCATTCCCCATTGCTGAAACACCATTCCCTATTGCTGAAACACCAATTCCCAGTGCTTAAAATGCGAATCTTGTCCATTTTTCCTGAAAACCACCAATTTTCCCATTTCTGTTCCCGAGAATGGACCATTACTCTGATAGAAACATATCACTCTTCATTAAGGGGATCAGCCATTCATCCTGATAATTATGGTCCTTCACTATTATTTACTGTGAATAATGAAATCCTTGTGTATAAAAACCCTCATACTTTATAGACCCTTTTTTATCCTATTAATGACGAGATAATACTTTTTGGCACAACAACCAAAGGTAAATATAAAGGTATGCATGTTTTGGTGTGGATATTAAATTGTAGTTAATGAGAAGATATTGATATGACTGATGAAATCGTTGTACCACCAACCATATCATTTAGCCGCAGTTGGGGGGAGTTACTGAAATATTGTAATCATTACATGACACGCCAATCACCGCCATTTCTATTTCTCGTGGTAGTATCTATTCACCCCGTATGTACCTTAGCATAACTTTAGTTGTAACGTTCTACTCTATTTCGACCTCGGCAACTCGGGTCCGCACTTTGTATTTTGTCTGAACCAGTAACTATGGGAGGAAATGTTGGTAGACATGAACCTGGCTCAACGGCATTACTAGAACTCTACCGGGAGGCATACCAAATATTTCTACAAGTCGGATGGGTGGATTACTTCAGAAGACTTCCGGATTTCGATTCACAGTAGGTTTTGGAATTTGCATGCAATCTGAGGGAAGGATACTCCACTATCCAAGGGGTGCGAATTCCAGCAACAGAGAGGATATAGCGCAAGTTTCGGGACTACCAACCAATGGTACTCACTGGTTCAGCAGCAAACACCTCATTCTCAACGCACAACAAGATTTTATGTCACCAGGGGAGCATGTTGAACCCAAAGGCAGGGGCATTGCACTTCGATCAATACCACCACCATGGCCAAAGGTTTCATAGTTTGTTAAGTAGTATTTCACCTGCGAGGGTCGTTATCAGGTAGTCTACCAACACAACTTTGTGTTATTTAATTATTTTAGCCATGGTCGTTTAATAAATATGCCCTATTATCTGCTTGGCTGTCTAAAAAATATGGCACACTATACTGTGAACGCAAGGCACCAACTCCTTTCCCTTACACACCATCGTTTGGTCTAGCTCTTAATAAATAGAGGCTTTGCCCTGGACAATCCACCTCCCCTCAATAATCCTCCTCAGCAAGCTAAGGAAAATCCTCAGCAAGTCCAAGTAAATTCCCAGCAATCTGAGGAAAACTCCCAGCAAGCTGCTGAAAATCAGCAACCAGCAGCAGAAACACTCCAATTGAGCACTGAAAATTTGCAGTAGACCCCACCCCTTAATGAAGCTGAACCATCCACTCCCATGCTCCATATCCCCACCGATGATTCGGACAACAATAACCCCCATCATTATGCTTAAGAGGAAGAAGCAACAGAAAGTTGCAACCCCACTCAAAAGAAGAACCAGGGCCTCAGTTAAGCAAGCCACCATTTCTAATAATCCCCATATCCTGAGGAAAAGTGCCCGAAAGAGAAAAACTATTGTTTTTCCTGCTTCCTTACCATGGCAACGAACAAGGTCGTCTGCAGTAACTGAGGACATTATCCAAAATTCCCCACCCATCATTTTAAAATCCTGTATTCCGCCCAGACCTGAACCTTCACCTTCCTCACCCTCGCGTGTCGAAATACAGAGCGTTCACTATTTTGTGACATCATTTTTCTCAAAAGAGACAGCTTCTCCACAAGAACCAGCTGCCAATACATCTAAAGTATACACCCAAGACGATATAGGGTATGTGGCTGATACACAAGAACCAGCCACTGTCCCAACAGGTGATACACAAGAACCACCTGTTGGAGAACAAAAGGAAGACGACCTAGATGTGGCTGATACACAAGAACCAGCCACATACCCAATAGGTGATACAAAAGAACCACTTGTTGTGGACCCAAATGATGAAGCTAATGCCGAACAACAATTCTCTCCTCCACTAGAACCTGCAACTACAAAAGCCCCGGTTACTTTAGCTTCCTTGTAGGAAGAAAACAAGTTCTTGAAATCTGAAATTAAGGCTTATCAACAAGAATTAACAATGGCCAGGGAAGCCTATGAAAAGGAACTTAATCTGTATATGTTAGCTTAGGTAGCATCTGCAGCTGAAAAGAGTGCAGAAAAGGATCAATACAGTGAATACATGTGCAGTGAATGTGGTGATCTCTATACTCGAGCAGGTTATAAGATAGTTGAAGTTCCGTTACTTGGAGCCAGTCTAGTACATCCTCCAGTTATAGTCAAAAAGGAATACCCTGCAGTTACACAAGAACCAGCAGGCTCTTCAAGAATTTTAGAGAAAGAAACAAAACCACCCCGGGCTACCCAAGTTGTTACAGAATAGAAACCAGTAGCAAAGTCTTTTACAACTAAGGATACATAGAATGAACCTCCCCGTGTCAGCAATTCTTACACATAGACTTCCAGTTTTCAAAAACTAACACATGGAAGACAGAGTATGAGCTCTCACAAGGAAAGGCATTTCAACAACAAAAGTCATTATGGCTCAACTATGCATACAGAAATTGGGAAGTGCTTGAACAGTCTCGTGCACAACATAAGGAGAATAAGAAATTAAAAACCAGACTGTCCCTCATCTTTGACTTGGTCCAGCGGTTACTTGCTACAAGGAAACCCTCTTTTAATTATTTTGTATTTTTGAGAGAACGCTTAGCATTCCTCCAAATAAAAGCAATCAAGTATGGAAGACCCCACCAGGTATCTACACCGCAACAATTTATTGAGACCTTCGTAGAAGCACCAAATAGTGACGAAAACTTGCTGTGTGAACTCAATCTTCACAATGAGGCTATGCCTAAAGATAGAAAGCTTAGTTTACTTCCTCTTGTTGGCAATATCCAAATAAGAGCCTTTATTTCCTTCTTGGCCAATCAACTTACTTGGCAGAATGCTTTTCTCTCAGCAGCACATAATGAAGAGAACTGTCTTCTCTGGATCCATGCTGAGCCACAAAATGCAGTTGTCTTCATTGCAGAACATCAACGAATTCTACGAGAGCCAGGGATGACTGACCATATCAGGAAACTACAGGCAGCAGTCTTGGAAGACTGCCAGTATTATGTGAAAACTAAAGGAGCTCTGGCTATAAAAGAAAATAATCTATTCTGGGAACACTATCCTAAAGAGAGACGGGAATATCATCCTTATAATCCTCTCAATCTTCAGGCGGCAATCTCACGGATACCTAATTATGTTAAATGCATTAGACAATGTGCTGAACGATGGATTGGTTACCACTTTCATTTCCCTCTCTTATGGCTACCTGGACAACAATATAAGGCTCAATATAAATTAACCAAAAAGGAGGAGCTGGCAGCATGGAAAAAACTTCAGAGTGTCTATGGGTTTAGAGACATGGTTGACAGCACCTTCCATACTTACTGTATAAGCAATTTGCACTATTCATCCCAGTATTCTGAATCAGATTCAGACTAGACGTTGCATGCGGACATGCAACTTTCTCAGTTGGGGGGGATGTTAGGACCCCATATTGTCTATTTTTGACCCTATATTTTGTCATAATATTACCCTTTTCAACTCATAGTTGAAAGCCTTTGTTAGTATGTTGACCCAATCATTCTAAAGGTATACAGTAACTCTTCTCATTGCTATATGTTTAATTATTCAACACATAATCATGCTATCTTTATAATTGATCCTTGAAGTTGACTAAGTTGCTGAACAATTGTTGAAACTGCCTAAAGCTAGCAGGACTATATTTTGTTGTTGCTGAAACAACGGAAACAACACAAACCTCGAAGCTGAAACAACAAGGACAACATATGAATCTTAAGGAGACGGTTGAGATTTGCGTACCAGAGTTGCGACAACAAAGGAATCCAATCGATTATTTGAATAAATTGTTACATTGGTCGTAACGTTCATGATCCACATTACTGTAACAACATTGTGTTAACGGGAACTGTTTTCCCTATTTTTGTGCAAAGGGATGAACTAGAATTTATACTGAAAATATTTTGTAATAGATGTCTCCTCTATAAAGAGGAGACATCTACATTAGAGAGGGGATCGACATAGGATGAACAAGTTGTAACACATGGATTGTAGCGAAAGGACAAGACTGAATCTTTCTTGTAATATGGTATATTGACGGATGAATAAAATTCTATTCTGAGTATTTTAACTTAGTTTCTGTGTCTTGGGGAATTTTATGAGAAGGACAGGGCCCACCTTCATCACAAGATTCACCCATCTTCTTTCTGTTGTGTGTTGTGTGTGAATTTTGTTTATACCTCATTCACGAGCATCGCTTCTGATGATAATTTACTTTTGCTAAGACACTGTTTTTCTTTTTGATTGATGTTGTACATGAGTGCCTCATCAGTGATTAGGATTTACAGAGTGTATTGTTGAACTAGATAATAGAGGCAGTTGCTGAATGCTCCTACTCTGGGGGATAGAGTCATGATCCTTTGTTACAGGACAACCATTGTTTCCTTTTTGCAGATTTACTTTCTTTAATCAATTATCTATTCTTATTCAATTCTTGCAACAGACTATAACTGTTGTAACACAGAGTAGAGGTTTAACAATGTGTGAACTGTTTATACTACAGCTCTTTAATGCTATTAAAATTCAGTACATACAGTACGTAGTCACCTTTGGAATAATCAGACTTTCCCGGGTTGACAATTTATGTGGCACTCAACTTTTTAAATTAATAAGCAATTAAAGTGACCAACAGCCTCTACAACAGAGCCTTCATCTTCTTGCTAGCTTCATTTTCAACTAGTGTCTTGAATTCTACGAATTCAGAGAATGTCTCATCTTTATTCCACATGAAGAAGATCCAACACTTCCATGGTAAGTCATCAATAAAAGTGACAAAATATTTGTGTCTGACAATGTAGGTTGTCAAGAAACTTCCATAAACATCATAGTGGATCCTTTCTAGGACTGCATGTGCTTTGTTGTCCAGATCATGGAATGTGGATTTTATGTACTTTTTAAATGTACATCCTTTACATATATCCTATTTCTTAAGTGCTCCTTTAGAGAGACGAGTGGTTATTTGTTTTATAATATTTGAGGTACCATGATACAAATGGCCAAGTATTTTGTGCCAAAGTTCATTGACATCGCGACGTTCACTTTCTCCGCCTTAGTGCTTAATGTAGCACATTCTTCCACATCTAGCTTATACAGGTTCTTCACATGAACCCCGATCTGCTTCACCTGCCCCATGGCTATGTGTGTGAGGAATTCTTTTCCTTTGTTGAATATCACTTCACAACCATGGTAAACCAACCACTCAGTGAATGCCAGTAGACAGACCCCTAATCCTTTACCTTTACCTTCTTTTACTATCACCTCATATTGAAATTTTGAAGACAAAATATTTCTTTTCTCTTAAAATTTTTTCTTAAAGTCCCCCTCCATGTAGTAGTGAGAAATGCAACAATAGACAATTTGTCTCTAATCGTATCAGCATATATGAAAGGGACAGAAGAGGAATTGATGTCTGAGAAATCTTGTCAGTAAAACTTGTCACATTCTTCTTAGTCGACTACCCCCACAAAACAAAGAGCCCAAAAAATTGTTGTCTTTATATAAGATAACATGAATGGTAAGTAAGATAAAAACCTCGGTATAGGTGCAAGACAATAGTTTTCTACAAGCTGGCCGACTTAGGGCGCACTGTCACAGTCAATTTTTCAGTTGTAATTAGATAATATCATCTTAAATTTATATGTTTGTGTATTAATTGTTAATTGTATTAAACATAGGTTTTTGCTTTGTAGGTAGTATTGATCTATTAATATAATACAAAAAACGTTACAGAGAAACCTAATCCCAGAGATGTTAAGCATCAGTCATCATCACAAAATGCAACTGTTGGTTTTGGACTGCCCCAACAGAGGGGAAACCGGTCCAAGAAGCTTTAAAGACCGCCCTTGCTATGGGGGAAACCAGCCATTGAACCAGAATAACTATTTCAAAGTAGACCTTGGTTTTGCAAAATGAACAAAGAGGAATGCAATCCTGAACCAAAAATATAGGGACATAACCAAGTAACAATATGCCATTTCCACCTAGCAGAGAGTCAAACAAATAAATCAAGACACTTGTCATGAAGACATAACACATCTAGACCACAAAACCACGAACCATAGAAACATATCTCCCTGGAAGCTGGACACCTTTGTGAGAGACCAAAAACCACAAAAAGTGAGACGAATGCACCTGGGAGCCAGAGACCTTTGCATGAGGCCACGTGTTAGGCTGGTGGTTCCTCTGGAGCTAGCCCTTCCTCAATCCAGTAGGCAAACTGATACCAACCATCATCCTGTTCAAACGCACCATGACCTTGAAAAGTTGGAGAATCTACAGTGCCATCAGCATCCATCTGTCGCTTATCAGCGTCCCCAGCTTTATCTTTGTCATGCTGAGCCTTACTACTTTCACCTTGCTACTTGTCGCTGATCCCATGACTACCTGTCTCTTCCCTGTTCTGCTTGTTCCCATGACTAGATAGAGTAGCTTGCGTTCAGACTCTTCCTTTAGCGCATCCGATGCCTGAGGGGAGCCATGGCTGAATTGGCAGTGGAAGAATTGGAATGAAGGTGACGATGAGCGAGAGCAGGGGTGGGTGAACCACAGTCAAGAAGACAATGACAAGGGGGAATTAGGCAGCGACTGCTTGTAGCAGTTTTGAAATACGATTCAGTCGCTTGTGGAGGACAAATGCCATGGAGAAGTGGAGGAGTAACAAAATGGTTTGTAGGGGCCACGGCGTTGAAGGAGGTGATCTCATCACAGCTTTCGGACTTAATAAATGTCACCTGCAAGGTGTTTTTAATCCATCTGTGGTGAGCTCTGAGGATGAAGCACTTAGCCAAATCTCTTCCCAACCCACCAGCGATCCGTCTTGTCACTTAAATGTCGTTGTTGACACTCGCATCCGGGTGCATTTCCTCTGCATTTTCCCTTTTCTTTTGCACTAGATCATTTAAATCCTACAATTGATGAGTATTGGATATAGTGTTAAGAGCTCCTACATGAAGAGTCTTACTCCTTTCAATGCCAATGTTTGCTAGGAGGTATGCTAATTTGTTACCATTCCAATGAGTATGCCTGATGGTAACTGCTCTATGAATGAGTAGCCACTATTCAATTTGTTCCAGCCTTTACGCCAATCTCCAACTGCTACCCACTTTATGTGCTAGAGTTCCCTGTAAGATTTGGTTGATCATGTTAATTAAGATCTAAGAGTCCCCTTCAATTATGAGTGGGAAGAATCTCTTGTTCTGAGCCAGGAGAAGTCCTTGCCAAATTCCTTCTAATTCGGATGAGTTGTTTGTATCCCAACCTATTCATCCCATGAATGTTTGCAGAACATTACCCTTGTGATTTCTAAATATTCCCCCAAATCCTACTTTACTTGGATTTCCCTTTAATGCTCCATCAAAGTTGAGCACTACCATGTGTGGTGGGGGTGCAGTCTATTTGTTAGGTGTATCTCGAGAGGGAGTGATTTTCCTTAGGTGTACCTGCTCATGGTTCAACTGAAGGTTCTAGTTCAGCCATATATTTTGTTCCTGTGGTGTGGATGGGAAACCATCATCAAGCCATGTTTGAAGCATCAAGGTTTCTCGTATGTTTTGACATATATTGATCCATAGAACTTCTATGGGAGAGGAATGGTCTTTGAAGATGCGGTTATTTCTCTCTTTCCAGATTGTCCACATGAGGAAACCTGGTATTAGCTTCCATAAGGTGTTTAATATTTTTCTTTTATAAGCGTAAGGTGCCCAAGAACAAATAGTGCTAGTTGAATTCTCCTTATTTCGTCCATCTCTTTGACATCTAAAGCTAACCTTCTCCCAAAGTCGGGTTGCTAACAGACATGAGTTTAGGAGATGTTCCTTAGTTTCTTCTGCCTGTTCACAATTTGGGCAGATGGAAGGTCTGTGAAAACTCTGTTTCCTTAGATTATCCCAAGTAAGGATTCTATTTTGGCATAGCAACCAGAGAAAGGTGGAGATTTTTGGCCAAATTGGTGGTTACCAAACTTTATGCCAGAGGCTATCCTTGACACTATGGTCCCTTAGTATTATATGATATGCTTCCCAGGAAGTGAAGGTACCTCTCATTTCATAACCCCATCTGATGATGTCTTTCTTATCTAATTAGTGAATTTTCCTGTTTGAGAGTTCCGTATCCAAGCTATCTTTGATGGATTGTGTGGCTTTCCCAATAATGAGGTTCGAGCATAACCATTGCCTATAACCTTGGTTGTGAACTTCCTCCCAAAGTTGATTTACTTTGATCGTCAGTTGCTCTACCTAATATTGAAGCTGGTGTGGTGTGGGTAGGTCCTTCAATGTTAGTCTTTGCTGCCAAGAGTCCTCCCAAAACCTCACATTATCTCCATTCTTGATTTCCAAAAAACTGTGTTGTTGGATTAGATCTTTATGTTGTTTGGCAGTGTTCCAAATTAGAGAGCCTATGCCAAATTATTTGAGCCGAATTAAATCACCCACTGGTCTATTATGAGCATACTTAGCTGTCCAGAGGATTGCCCAAGGAGTATATGGGTTCGAGAGCAATCTCCACCAGATGCACGCTCTCATGACCTCGTTGTTGTGCTGAGGATCCCGTAATCCAGTGCCTCCAGAGGATTTTAGGTGACAAACTATTTCCCACTTTACCAGAGCCCATTTTCTTTTTTGTTCTGTATTCCCCCATAAAAAATCCCATTGAAGATTTTTGATTTCTTTAAGAACCCATTTGGGTGCTTCCAGGACTGCGAAGAGGTAGAGCGGCACAGATTGTAGCATTTCCTTGATTAGAACTAGGCGACTCGCCATATTGAGAGCTCTGAAGGTCCATGAAGAGATACGGGCTTCCGGTTTTTCTAGGAGAATTTTCTAGGATGAGTGCTTTAAGACAGAGGTTTTCATTGGAGCTCCTAGGTATTTGGAGGGCAGAGATTCAATCGAGAAGCCCAAAATTCTGGCTATGGAGGCTTGAGTGATGGGAGGTGTGTGAAAGAATAAGACTTGAGATTTTGATTTGTTAATGCAGGCACCAGAGGCATCCGAAAAGTCAGATAAAATTGATTTCAACTTATGGGCTTCCTGGACCGAAGGATGAGCAAATAACATATTGTTGTCCACAAATTGCTGGTGCGTGAAAGTAGGGGTATTCTAGAAAGAAATGCCAAGTAGTTGCTGGTTTTGAAGGGCATATTTGATGTAACGTCCAAGACCTTCCACCATAATAACAAATAGAAAGGGTGAGAGAGGGTCCCCTTGTCGGATACCTCTAGATGGGTGGAAGGGGGTCCCATTGACAAGAATTGAGAAAAAAGTAGAAGTGATGAGACTCATAATCCATCTTACCCAAGGGGGGGTAAAGCCAAAGGATACTAGTATTTTTTGAATATATTTCTAGTTTAAAGTATTGAATGATTTTGAGAGGTTGATTTTAGGAGCATACCTTCCTTTTTGGTTTGCTTTAGGGAGTGAATGATTTCATGAGTGAGAATTATGCCATCAATGATATGCCTTCCTTCCACGTAACTTGATTGCTCTGGTGATATAAGAAGAGGAAGCAGGGGTTTGAGGCGTGTGGCGATCAATTTGGATACAATTTTACATAATACATTGCATAGTGCAATAGGTCAGAATTTGTCTGGAGTCTGGTTGTTCTCCTTCTTAAGGATGAGGGTGGTGAAGGTGGCATTCAAGGATGGAAGCATCCATCTGTTAACTCTAGACTCCTCGACTAGTTGCCAGACTTCCTCCTTGATTAGATCCCAGAAGTTGTGAAAGAAGTCTGAAGTGAAGCCGTCTAGTCTGGGTGCTTTCCCAACTTTGAGCTGTCGCATAGCTATCCCCCCTTCCTATAAAGAAATAGGCCTGAGGAGTATTTGATTGTGTTCCTCAGTTATGATCTTAGGAATAATCTTGATGATCTTCTCTACAGTTGGTAGCTGATTATTCTCCGTTTCCTGATGCACCCTTCGAAAGTGGGTGAGAAGTTCCTGTTCTATACCTTCATGCTTCTGTAGATGTTCCCCTTGTCGATTTTCGAGGAGAGTAATGTTGTTGTGCATTCTCTGTTGGATAGTGGTATGGTGGAAGAACTTTGCATTGCGTTCACCCTCTTTAAGCCATCAGATCCTCAATTTTTGTCTCCAAAGAATCTGTGCCTGTCTTACTCTTTCAGACATCTGCGTTTGTAGTTGACATTCCTGTTCTACTATGGTTTCGGATCTGCCTTCAGCTATTATTCTCTGTTGTAATTTTTGCATTTCTTGTTCAAGAGTGTTTTGTGCCTGAAAGATATTGCCAAAGGTAAAGCGATTCCACTATTTTATTTTCTCCTTGATATGTTTTAGCTTTTGTTGGAGCTTGTACATTTTTGCGCCTTGTGGTTGTATGAAATTTCTCCATGTCTCTATTATCAGGTTATGAAAATCGGGGTGATTCATCGAAAAGGCTTCAAAGAGAAAGGGCCTGCGAACATTGTCTCCTGATCGTTGCCAGTGAAACCTAATAGGCCAATGGTCTGAGCCAGAGAGTGGAAATATAGAGGCCAAGAGATCCCCGCCAAGATGTATTGCGTTATCAGAGATCAGAAATTTGTGTAACCAAGATGCAATTTGGTGGGCATCTGCATGCTTGTTGTTCCAAGTATAAAATCCATTGTTGAATTCCATATCTATAAGCCTGTTGTTACGAATGTAGTTTTTGAAGTGTGTGCTTTCACAGTCCAGCTTGATCCGTCCTCCTCTCTTTTCCTCCAATATTGTAATCATGTTGAAGTCCCCTCCTCTGATCCAAAGTGGGTGGGATCTTTCTGAATTGATCTAAGTTAGGGTGTTCAATGTGTCTACTTTGTTTGTTTCCTCCCGGGGGAAGTAGACATTAGTTAATTTTCCATGAAAATTTGTCCCTTTCAAATGAAACTTGGCCTGAAAAAAGTGCTTACTGGCATGTATGCTGGTAAGTGTTATAGCTCTATCTTCCTAAACGATGGCTAGCCCTCCTGAGGCTCCCATGGATTCCACCACCACTTCTTTACTTGTTGGCCATGCTTTGGCAAGGATCTGATCCAATGTTGTGGAATTACACTTGGTCTCCTACAAGAAGAGAATTTGAGGCTTTTCTTGTACCATGTTCCTTATTAATCGTCCCTTCCCTGGGATGTTGAGCCCTTTGATGTTCCATGAGATGAGCTTCATGATTCACGATTAGGAAGGGGATTATAGTATTTGCTGAGCTTGGAGTATCTTCCAGATTCCACTAGCATCTCCCCTATGCGATGGTTCTTTGAAGATCGGTTTTCCGTCCTCGTCTCTTATTTTCTTTGAAGATATTTCTTCCATCCCACTGACTACCAGTTTGGACACCTAATGATCTTTGCTTCTATGCTCTTGAGAGAATTACTTCTAAGTTCTCTA
>APFE031678168.1:0-13332 GCA_000404065.3 Pinus taeda | reverse complement strand
GTAAATTAATAAAAATATAAATAAATGAGAGGTATGGTAAACAAATAAAACATTTTTTTATATTTACTCCATAAGTCTTCTTATATTTACGAACACTCAAAAAATGTGTTATATTTAGGTGAGACCTATGGGTAAAATACTATGGGACAAATACCATGGGCTAGATTATTATTAATACCATGCAAAAAAACATTATTAACCCTAATATTATTATTAACCCTAATATTAGTATTAATAAAAATAAAAATGGTACATGGCATTACACCATGGTATTCACCAAAATGGCACATGGTATTGACCCATGGTATTCACCTAGAATGTAGCTTATTTAAATGGGGGAATTAAACTAGCATAGAGTGAAAAAATATTTGATCCCTCTAAATATTTGATCCTTCTCGAGCTCGGTGGATCAAGAGTAAAAATGGATGTTGTAATTTAATATATGTTAAACATTTTAGCTTGGTTAAAATAAAAAATAAAATAAAAATCAACTATTAATTTTATTATTTTTATAAATTACTAATAGTAATTTTTAAGCTCCAAGTTTATGATAACCCATGGTATTGACCCATGGTAATACCATGGTATTCATGTGAGCATAGACTATTTAAAGGGAAATTCTATCATCTTACATCCATCTTAATTCTGGGTCTACCAAGTGCTTAGAGGGATAAATAGATTTCATCCCCCTAAGAGTGGTAGATGTGGAGTTAAGATGGATATAGGTTGGTTTTTATGATAATGAAGATGTTAAATAGACTTAGGAAATTATATTGTAAAAGCATCTTAAGGTGAATGGTTAAAGCATAGACATTGGACAAGTATATTTGTATACTCCTATTTTAAAGTGAAACAAATCCAGGGCTAAAAGGAATGGATTGATTGCACTAGTCATCCTTCTATAACTTTCCAACATAGGCTGGAGTAAACAGATTGTAATTTGGGTACTTTTTCTAAATGCGAACAAGAACATACTTGTGTATTGGCAGGGTGGTTACGAGGTCCCTAGAAGTGATGAATTTGAATTTTTCTTGGTTTTATATATAATATTAGGTGTTGTCTCATTCTTTTTGTGAATGACACGGGTGAATTTTATCCTACACCCACTAGGTTATTGATATGTAATTTTGGTAATTTTGATTTCAAAATATATTTTAAAGAAAAGAAATGATTTCATTTTTGTATTCAATAAACACAATATTCTAATGGAATTTTGCATTTGTGGTTTACCTATACAGATTCCATGGAGAAGTATTAGTGGTGTGACATCAATTCTCCTCAAGCAGAGGCTTTAGTTTTACTCTTTTCTGGAAGAAAATACTTTCTTCCAACATTTTTGAGTTCCATGAAAAATTTGAAAATCCTAATAGTATTCAATTATGGGTTCAAGAGAGACATAGTATTCAATTATGGGTTAAAGAGATCCACACTGAATGATCTATTGGCCTTATCTTCACTTAGTTTAAGACTATTTACTTGGAGAGGTTGCATGTGCCCCCACTTCAAGAGCATAGTAAATTCATGTAGAACTTAGAGAAGTTATCTTTAAGCTTTTAGTGAAGATTGGAAATTTTTTTTGGTTCAATAACACCTAGTCGAGCATTAAGCTTCCAATAATGCTAGATTTTAACCTGGAGCACTTTTGTGATTTGGAGGAGATGCCCCCTCGTATTTGTTACACATCCTCAGTTGTGAATTGGACTATTACTAACTGTCATTTCCTTCGAAAGTTACCTGATGACTTGGGGAACCTCAACTCTTTAAGAATGTTAAGGAAGGAAAGAAAGTACATTATGCTAAGTTCTTTTATGCTTTTCAAGTTTTTCTTGGATAACTACAATGTTTCAGGTAGGAAAGTACATTCTGTTAATGAAAATTTGTCTTGATAGAAAGGCCCAATTTCGAATTCTAATGCTTTCAAATAACATTGTATAATTGTAATGTTTCTAAAAGGAAAGCATATTTTTTCAATTTAAGTATCATGATTCCCTATTTCCAACTTTTTTTCAGTAACCTTAGCTTTTGTAGCTTTGAATAAATCCATGTTTTGTAATATCCTCTTCCAAATTAGATGCAGTTTCCTTTTGGCATAACCACATTACAATGTCTTGATTCGTTATTGAGAAATAAGGTGTGAACAGCTGTGCCATACAAGACTATTCATTGATTATGTATCAATTATGGCTCTGAGTAACAATGTTTTGATTTTGTTGCTTGAAATAGAGGTTATGCTTACTATTTCACAAAATTTCTTACAATCTTTCCATAAGTATTGATTTGTAATCTCAGTCACTGAGGGATGATAGTAATGACAAAGGTAATATCCCATGGTTTGAAGTTTCCCTCTTACTAAGTATTTAAATATATCACCACAATTTAACTATTAGTTAAAGGAATTGTATCTGATTTGTAAACAATTCATTGCTTGATTTATAGATTTTGTTTTTTTCCCCTTTCTATTTTTTTCTCAGATTTGGTATGAGATATCTTCCAAGATTTGGGTTCCCTAGTTTCCCCACCATAGCTACGAGGTTCAGATGCTATCATTAAATATTCTCGGAATGTTACAACTTTTCCAGTAAGTGTGCTTTGAAATGTTGTTGCTTTTCCATGGTGTTAATGCAAATAAGCACTACAACTAGTGCCATTATTTAGATTAATTGCCAAAATCTAGGTGGTGTTGTAATGATGGAGTGATTGTTTTATAGCTACTAAGGCCATATGCATTTTTATCTCTTATGTTGTCCTGAGATATTCAAATTCAGAATAAGGATTGAGGTCTTGTTTCCATTGTAGATTGTAGTCAGTTTCTTGAACATAATATATAGTAGATTATCTTTTACTAATCAACTGTGGATGTGATCCCTCATAGGAAAGGAAATTCAAAGTGAATTTGATTTCATATTGATTTGTCAAAACATCCACACAGGAAATGAGATTCAAAGTGGCATTGATTTCACATTGATTTGTCAAAATGGAGGCAAGAGAAAAGGAAACTTTGTATTCAACAATGCTCATAATTTCATATGTACATGCACAAACATATTAGTAGAAAATATTGAAGGGTTGCCTAAGTAATATTTTCCATTCCACTACATTTTTTACAGCTTGTAAATAAATAACTTGGAATAATTCATTCCACTACTTGTTATTCTTTATTAATCAGTGGTTAAGATTTTGATATTGAACTGGCTAAGCTTTTTCTTCCTTCTGTGAAATTGTGTGTTCTATAATGCTTCTTTTCCATTCACTATGTATAGCATATAAAGTTTGTCTACTGGAGTAGGAAGATTGGAAACTCTTGTGATCCTTGAACTATGTTACAAGGCAGAAACCCAACGGGGCAGGGTAGGTGCATCCCCACAAAGGGGTCACAAATACCAAAGTTGGTACTGGCTAGTGCCTTGAGCTAGATAATTTCCTTTACTCTTGTATTAACAATGAATCTGGAGAGGATTCTAATATTATCTTTATAAGATTTATATCAATTAAGATTGATGAATAAAATTCATGAGACATGAGTTACGATGTCCTTGCAAGGTGATTGTTGATTATTGGAAGCTATGATGGCCATTATGTCAGGCCAGGTGGTCGCACTCCCTTGATCATGAGCATGATTGTGATCAAGATGGAAGACTTCATAGTCTAGATTGATTGTTTAGCAGTGATAATTAGTAGGTTCATTCACAAAAGCTTCTATTTCACTAATCCTTTTATAGAGTTGTCAGATTCAATTTCCAAAGGTTTTAATTACACTATAGAGTTGAGTTCTGAGAGAGTTGTGATTTCACAGTGTTAAGCTATAGTAGCTATGACACTTGAATGAGACAAGCATTAGGTAGAGTATCAGACTCTGTTATAAGCTTACCTGCATTATTTATAAGGACTTGGTTTCAGGCTTTTTTATAATTTTTTATAAAACAAGTTCCATGTTGTTGAAATGTGAAAAAAAACAGTGATATTTTGCCACCATGTGGCTTTGTCATTCATATATGGGTTTTATTACTTTCAAAAAATTCTCTAAGAGTTCACAATGCTAAGATTCACTAGGACTTTACAAAGTTTTATTATTTAGTGAAAGACTCGCCAAGTTCTTACAAGATTTTATAATTGAGTAAAATATTTGCCATGCCTGGTGAGAGATTTTCCAAAAAATTATATATACATATTATATTATTGATAAAATTGCCTTCCATTTTTCCTATATACCATGGAGATTCACCCATTTATTATACATATAAATTTAGGTGGGGTCCTTAAAATTTTCCCTGGCGGCATATGCATTATGGTGCGTGATTTTCCATATAGGAGGAAAACATACCACAAATAATTGCCATCTGTTACAGAATTATATGTAGACGTCCTAGCAATTATTTTGTAATTTCTGCAGGTCGGTAGGCCATGATGAACGTAACTGCCGAAGATATGAACTAATGAAGGATCAAACTCCTACCTACAGGGTGCAAACTGAAACGCGAGCCTTCAACCCAAATGCAGGGATGGCGCGTGCTGGGTTTTAGGGCCGCAATCAAGGTTGAGGTGGAATGGGACCAAGAAGGGGTCGCGGATAGATAATTTGTTACAATTGCGGAGGACTAGGGCATTATGCCCGCGACCGTACAAACCCGACCAGGATATCATGTTGGTATTGTAATCAGTTTTATCATGAGGCAAAATATTTCCTTGCGTTGATAGAAAAGATGCGCGAAAAGGGGGTACTCCAGCCCCCTCCAACTCAGAATATACAAATTATGAGGTCTGAGTCACGCGAAGAAGACCCGAATGTAAACATGATACTCAGAAGCAGTATGACCACAGGAGATGATAAGGGGAAGTAGCCAGAAGAAAGTACGTCGGTTCTCAAGGCTCCTACAAAGGAACCTGAGTTTGACTTAGAATGCGCGAAGGAGACATTCATGGAAGCTAAGAAGAGCTTCATGGAGGCCTCCACATCAGGTAGTAAGGATCAACTAGAACCAGGGATGGATCCTTCAATGCTCACTACCTTTCTGGAGACATGCATGAAACTGTTGTGAAATAACAAGGCAGTCAAAGGGATACAGGAACTTATCACTAGGTGCGCAGGGTCAGGAGAACTGCGCGTGGTCCGAAAACTTGGGAAGCATGCATTGCGCACAGGAAGGGAGATGAGGTTGACTACGCAGATTGGTGAATATAAAATGGATCAGGTAATTCTAGATCTAGGTTTGAATGTGAAGGTACTACCAAAGTAGACATGGGAATGCATGGGTAAACCCTTGTTATAATGGTCCCCTATTCAATTATGAATAGTGAACCAACAAAATATTTTTCCCATGGGAAGATTACAAGAGGTGACAGTTGATATTGAAGGCACAAGCATGCAGGCGGATTTTGAAGTGATAGAGATTGTCGATGACGGCAATCCCCATCCCATGCTACTCGAGATAGACTGGGCTACTGATATGAACGGGGTCATAAATCTAAAGAAGTGCAAAATTATCTTTGAGAGAAAGTAATTACGCGTAGTAGTACCATTGGATCTAGCCGAAGGAGCACGCTACACTGAACTAGTGCACGACGATGATAGAGATGATGATCTTGATTGTATTTACAAGATAACAACGCAAGGAGAATATTGGGTGAATCCAACTGCAGATGGAAGGATTTCATGGGAGCGTGAAAACTCCTGCACTTTCGATTCAGATGAAGAGATAGAACAATGGCAGAACCAGCTACATGAAGTAACAACACTTAACTACAACATGATGATCAGGTCATTGCATTGTGTGACAACAGAGGCAAGGGAGCTACTAAGATATGATGGATTGTCAGTGGTGGATGAATTTCTAAGAAAATTTAAAAGTACGGTACCATAATAGTAACGGTTCGATGCGCTAAAGTGGGCACTGCATGCAACACCCACACGATGGTGGGATATGCATCAAGGAACTTTTGAAGACTGGCGTGGATGGAGAAGGATGATGCGCCTACATTTTCGAAAACCCCAACTTCGAACGAAAGCTAATCCACTGGGGCAGAAAAACTTGCGAGCCCACCTTTCCCGATGGGTACAAATATATGCTGTACAGCCCGTACAAGTGCACCCCAACCCCAGAATAGAAAGTTGGAGCAAATCACAATAGCAGGAAAGGCAATGCGCACTACAAATTTTCCACGTGGAAGCATTCAATAGGGTGTGCGTAGTCCTAGACAAGGTTCACCCAGCAAGATGAACTAATTGGGACCTGTGCGTGCCAGTGGTTCGATGGGCCTATAGGACCATGTGCAAAAACTTGAGCGCGGAGATGATTCCTAAGATGCGGAACTGAGTCACAACCATAAGTTTGGAAGAAAGGAATCTACACGTAATAGCTCCCACAGTTGAGACAGTTCGGGAAGACCAGGACAAAAGAATCACACAGCTACACGAGGAAGAACATATAAGGATTCAGGATGCCATTCGGCGAGGGAACCTTAGACTTCACAAACTCGAAGAAGATTGGGTACGATTGAGGAAGAAAATCATGTTGATGGACACTGAGATCAAAAAATTGGAAAACGAGATTGCGCAAGCATGTCTCGTCAATAAACCAAGGATGACAAGGAAAGATACGAATAACCATACCACTGCATTAGAACATTGACACCGAGAATTTATGACTCTACTACCATGGCTACGACTGCACCTTATCAACCACGGTAACTAGGGGAGTGCACCACATAAGGTAGAATGCACGGCGTTGACTGTCGCAAGGGTAATTGAGGAGTGTCCACGGACTATATTGAAAGGCGAATTGAAGTCTCACACAGATGGTGCAACCACCTGACTAGCCATAGGGAGCATATTCTCAGCGCTCCAGATAGTTGAAAGAGAGCGCGGGACTCTACATGAGTATGTTGGGGAACTGTGCGGTGAAGGAGGTGTATGCAGAATCAACCTAGTACAAGGTTCGCGCCAGTGCATAGGGGGTTGCACTGCCACACAGGTAAATTGGGAAGTAACCTTTAGCTTCACTGTTCATGATGAGATGTCCAATTTAAGGCAAAAGGGAGCGGGTGGTGGGCAATTAAGACACAAATTAAGAGCTAGATTTGGAATGATCTGCCGCCAAGGATGCAATAATAACTCAGAAATGGGGGGAGCGGTCAAATCCAAATTCAAAAGACACTATAAAACTCCAAGGACTAGCCATGAGACAACACTTGGTTGTTTGAGATTTGAGCAGTTGCATAGTATTGAGCACTGAGCAATCTTACCTTCTTTGAGTATGCGACAGAACATATCATGTTTAAACATGATGACTATTACCAAGCCAGGTGTGAGCTTTGCCAAAGATACCATTGGCGAGGCTGCGCCGCCCCATATGGTCCATGAGGAGCCCGGAGATGCAGCAGTTGTGCCAAAAGTTATAAAATCACCACAGACATCACGACTGAAGAAATATAAACAAACTATGGGACCAGTCCATGTGTCCCTAGTAAACTCATGGTTTGGAAAGATATCAATGGAAGAAAAAGGCAAGGCCATCACCATTGAATCAGACGATGAGGAAGAGGACTTACAGGCTCTAATTGATCAAATAGAGGAGCAAGAAGATGTGGAGGAGGACGTCCCACTAGTGCATTCTACTGTGAAGTTACTTGAGTACGTCCCTCCATGGAAAGGGACAACGAGGGTGCCCAAAGACCTGGAGGCCACAAAGAGTGCGCTCCAGACCCCACTTCTCCCCAATGGAATTACTTTTGAAGGTTCGCTCCTAGGTCAGGTGCCTACCCTGAAATTCGAAGATTGGGACCTCGTGGATAACAAGAAGTCCCCGCACCTAGCAATGGAGAGCTTGATGAAACAAAATTCAGAGGGGCCAGTAATCACACTGGAGCCGCAAAAGTGGTTGTGCAGTGTGGAGAATGCCAAGTTACTTCATTTACGATGGATACCCCACTTTCACCACACGCCCATCACCATTTTCGTCATCAGGCAGTTGTTGTGCCTGGTGCATAATGGGTATCTATGGTTGGAGGATCATATTCCCATCACAGCTGCCTTTGTTCACCGGATTTCTCAAATTCCTATAAGGGAAAGGACCTCGCAATGATGGCAGGAAAAAGCAGTGATTTGGCTCTTACAGAAGCCATGAAAACTAAATATAAGCTAGAAAAGAAGAAGAGAGGCTATGCAATTGTGAGTATCAAAGACAAAGGGGTGTGTGTCACCAACCAGATCCTGACTAACAAATTAATGTGGAAGTGTCATGCCAATGAAGTACTAGTGCCTGTGGTTGCACTGGCCGAACAGTGCGCGGAGGGGGTCTAGTTCAACTGGGTTGAGTTTCTTTGTGAGGAATTTTTAACAAACTGCAAGGAGGCCCAAGAGAAGGGTAAGACCTTCCACTACACATGGTTTCTCTTATCCATATTGTTGGTAGCAGGCGAACTACCAAAATATAGCTAGTTCTCGAACATCGACCGAGACCTACATGAGGTCACAAAGTACGCTTCACTCTAGGCCACTAAGGACGCGAAGCAGATTCGCAGGACCAAGGTTTTTTGGGTGCTGATGGAGGTGAGCATCCGAATGTGGATCCATGTAAGACCACAGTTGTCTCCCATAGTGTATGCTACTATGCAAAGCTTTGTAGAGTTTAAAGTGAACATGCACAAAATTTGTGTCCGGGTGCAGAAAGATCCGACAAAGGGATGGACGAAGCTCCCATTCATTTATATTGATGACGCCATCTTCACAGTGTTGGAAACATGGCATTCGGAGTGGCGCACCTTGGACTTGGCAAGAATGGAAAGAGCCACAACTCAACAAAGGAAGATGGACACTAAGTTGTGCATCATGCAGCTAACTGAAAAGAGGCACTAGGAAAAAGCAGCAGTAGAGGCAGCATCACAACAGAAGTTGGATGATGCAGCAACAACAGCATAGATAGCAGAAACAACAACAGCACCAACAAAAGAGGCCGAGGAGGGCCATGACATGCCCACATGGCAGGGGACTGAGGACATAAACCTAGCCATAGAATGCGCAAACCCAGAAACCACCTCACAATAGTTGAAACGATCATGCATCCTTGAGAAACCGGTCCCCAGAAAGAACGTTAAAGCCTTGAAGATGTCTATCAACCCAATCACGCTTATAGAAGGTGATATTTTTGACATCAGCGAAACGGTTCGCGATGTCACTACGGACTCTCTCTAAGAGGTGGTGACAGAGCAGAACACTGTGTTGGGCACACTAAGAGTGCAGTTATAGGAACTACAGGTGAAACCCCCATAAACAGGAATGATGGCCCTATATGTTGCAGAAGGTACATCAAAGGCGGAACAAATGTTGCACGCTCGAACAACTAACACTTACATGTTCCCCGAGGGTGCGTTACATGCAGCGAACAAAGTTGATCGAGCTGCGGTGGGTAGGATTAAGGGACTTAGCTTAAACTTGGTTGCTCTTCCACGAGAAACCCTGTACCAGTTATAGCATGGGGTCACAGTCGAGCTCCGCACCAGAGAAGGTTGGGCGCTACAGGTATTGAGCGAACAAAATATCAACATGGAATAGCTCATCCAGCAGCGTGATGAACTGGTCATGCAGACTCAAGGACTAGAGCAGGTGGTAGACAATGCGTGTCGACACACCCAGGAATTGGTCGTCCTGGCAGATCTACCCATAGTGGTGCGAATCCATAAGTTAGCCAATGGATTCCACGAGGCAAAGGAGGAAGCAATGAGGGTACAGTTGGACCTCAACCTTCAGATTGTCGAGCTATGATTAAAGGCACATCCCTCTACACCCTGGGAAGTTAGGGAATAGTGCACTAGCACTATTCAAAAAGGGCTGGAGGAAATAAGCCAGGCAGTACAGAACTGCACCGCTATGTTGGAAGAATCCTTCGCAGTCCTCACTTCATTACAGGAGGACCCCAACATATAGTGCATGGAAACGAAGGCACAAGAGCTTCAAGTGTAGTATGACAGTGTGCACAGAACAATGTAGACAGTTGTCTTGACCCAATGGCTTGTGAAGCTAAAGCAGGCAAAGGCGTTGAAGGAACAGGTGGATGTCACGCGGTAGAAAGAGGCAGTCCTTAAAGCGCGCATCCAGCCTTGGATTGATGAGGCCTTCCTCATCACTGCAGACATCGAAGGGAAGCTCATAGATATGAATGAAATGCATGCCTTACAATAGGGATTTTCCCCTAACAGCGAGACTTCGATCGAAAGAGTGGCGCAAATCCAACAGACTGCAAAACAATGCGTTGTGGACCTCCGCGCAACACAAGATCGAATGGAAGGGCTTCATGCCAAGATTTCTGCACCAGCAAAGTGACTCGGGACAAGTCACGATGATTATTTTGGGGGCCTGTTGGGTATGGAATTCCCCACAGCAGGTTTTGGGGCTCAAATCCCAAGTTTTGGCGAAAATTTTTGTAAGACTCTGTGACTTTCAGGTGCAGAGCGTGAAGGAGAGGTTGAGTCATAGGGTTTCCTGCCCTGAAGTAATGTAATGTAATGTAAAGTCATGTTGACCTACCCATGATCCGCAGACCATGGGATTGTATAAATAGAGTGAGGCTCTAAAGTTTTAAAGAGAGTGAAGAAGGGAATGAGCAGCAAAGGAATGGTTCAAGCTTAAAGTAGAGTTCTAAGTTTCTAGGGTTGTAGTAGTAGGAAGAGGCTCTGCAGCTAAGTGCACAAAGGCCTAGTAGAGTCCGTAGCTGAGTGTGCAGACCCCTGCAACTGAGTGTGCAGGGAAGAGTTGAGTCTGTAACCAGGATAGAAAGCTAATAAAGAGAAGTTTCTCCTAATTCTGTGCATCTAGTCTTGAATCATTATTCTGTTGTTATGAATTACTTTTTCTCTATTTATTTACTATGTGCAGTTGAGTAAATGCATGTATGGTTCAAAATACTTATATATGAAAATAATCTAAGTAAACAACTGACAACGCATAATTAAGATAGACTTGGGGAAATAACAAGGATCACACTGTGAATAAGACTGTGCAAAGAAAACATCGTAGACCGCAAGGTGCCCACTGATGCATGCAACACAGTAAGCACGAAGGTTGGATCGTGTACCAATCCCAACATATTAGACATCCCCAGGGTTCAGAAACTTGGTTCTAGCACATTCCCATACTACTTTGGGTGAGACCTCAGTCCGCACTCCACGGACTGTTGTCGAAAGGGCCAGTAGTACTGGGATTTGTTTAGCTAAATCACCTATAAACCTAGGTCAGGCTCCACTAAGCCAACATAAACTTAATGGAATTAGACTGATTATTGAGATGTTGGAAAAAAATATCTAAATTATCAATCCCGTGCTACCAAATGGTGCAGGTGTCATCGAAAAATATTTTCCAGAGCTTAGGTTTAAAGAAAGTTGAGGATAAGGCTTTGGATTCAAAATATTCCATGAATAGGTTAGCAACGATGGGGGACAGGGGGGAACCCATGGCCACCCCACAGGTTTGTTCATAGAACACGCCTTCAAAACAAAAAAAAGTAGAAGTGAGGCAGCTCTCAACCAATTTTGTTGTGTCGAGATCAGCAAGACGAAAGATGACATCTAGAGCTTCCTTAATGGGGATGCTAGTGTACAGGGAAACAACATCAAAACTAACAAGAATGTCATCTAGTTCAAATTTCATGTCCTTTAAATCTAACAAAAGAAGACGAATCTTTGACAAAGGATTTCGTCTACCCCACTAGGGGCTTTATCTTTTCGGCTAAATATTTAGCTAAAAGGAAGGTTGACCCATTGATGGTGTTGACAATGGGTCTAAGGGTGACTCCTTCTTTATGGATTTTGGGAAGTCCATAAATCCTAGAAGTGATCAGGCTACTCTCAATCAGCTTATGGCTAAAGGAGCTAACGATGCTGCTGGATTTAATACCGAAAGCGACCATCTTAGAAATATTTTTCAAGGGATTCTTGTCACTCTTTTGGTAGCTCCTACTATTGATTAGATGATCCAACATCTTCTCCTAATAATCTGCCTTATCAAGGATGATGGCAGCCCCACCGTTGTCAGCTTTTAAAACGATTACATTAGGGTTCTTATTGAGGGAGTTTAGGGTTTTGAACTCATCCTTGCTAATGTTATTCTTAGGGAGATTTTCTTTTATAAGAATTACAACGCAGTATTACCAAATAATATCCTTAATATTATCCCGTAAGCCTTTAATCCCAAATTCGACATCACACATAATATCAGCCACCAGAATCTTTTTGGGAGCAAGGTCAAAATTCAATCCCCTCTCCAAAAGATTGAAGACTGGAGGAGGAAAAGAAAAACTGGATAAATTAACTACTTTATTGTTAGGATGGTTAATATTATTTTTAAATTTAGAAATACCACCATTATTATTATTTATATATTTAGAAATTCCCTCATTATTATTATTGGTATTATAATTATTGTTAGTATTAATAATATTATTATTACTATTAATAAGCTTATTACTAGTAATAGACATGTGGTGTCTAGTGTTGTAGTAGTACTAGCCTAGGTACAACCACCGAATCCACATCCTCTACTGACCTGTCACATAGTTCCTCAAGTACCACTCCAACCGCTGGTTGACTCTCTCCATCTGACCATTCATCGCAGAGTGATAACTGGCGTTAAGAGTGACCTTCGTCCCAACCAACCTGAAGAGCTTCTGCCAAAATCCACCCATGAATCTGTTGTCTCTGTTGCTCACTATGTTCTTGAGGAGCCCATGCAACCTGAAAACCTCTCAGAAGAACAACTCGGCAACTTGTGCAGCCATGTACCTAGTGGGGATGGAAAAGAAGTGAGAAAATTTGGTCAACTTGTTGACCACTACATATATGCAATCCTCCCCTTATACTATGGGGAGCCCAGTGATGAAATCCATCGAAATACTTTCCCATTTCCCCTCTGGAATGGGAAGTGGTTGTAGTAGTCTTGCAAGATGAGTAAGCTCCCCCTTGTTTCGCTGGCAGGCCTCACACTCCCGTACATGCTGCAGCATGTCCTCCTTGAGGCCCTTCCACATGAACCTCTCCCAAATAACCATATAAGTCTTCTGGAACCCTGGATAGTGGTGAATCGTGAGCTTCTTGGAGTATCCTCTCCCTCAACTGTGAGTTGGGAACCACGTAAATGTGCCCCTTGTAATAGATGACCTCACCCATGACACGGTAACACTCATCTACATGTGTCCCCTCCAGTACCTCGCATGCCCTCTTGTCCTTGGAGTACTCGACCAACAACTAAGCCTTCCAATCCTAGCAGACGCTCATGAGAGATAACCCGGTTGGTCTCCTAGATAGAGCATTAGCTACCACATTTTTCTTCCCTCACACATACTCGAT
>APFE031678156.1:241431-265516 GCA_000404065.3 Pinus taeda | reverse complement strand
CTCCAAGGAGCTACCATCCCCCATTGGAGCCAATGTTAGAGTCGGTCTGGTCAGTCCTCCGTTAGAGATCAAAACTCTTTATGCATTTCATTTTTAGGAGTCCCGCTCATTAACCCAACTACATTCTACTAGGGGCATGCCATAATCTGATGGAAAAGGTCATGCTAGTCATTCCCCTCATGTCTGGATCCTGCTGGCTTAGGTCTTTTGTCAAATGATCACTAAAGTCCATGACAGTGAAGGTCTGGTCCTTTAATGGACAACGGTCATTTTCGATCATTAGGTATAGGGATTAATCAATTTGGTCTTCAACCATGTCCAATAAAGCCATGCAAGCTAGAGTGAGGCCCTTATAAAGTTATGATTCAGAGAGTTTCATCGTCATGTTGATAGACTTCGACTGTTCTTCAAAACTCCGTTTTGAAGAAAAGTCAAACAGTGTCATTTGTGATAAAATTTTCAAAAAAAATCGTCAGTTGTTTTCTTCAGGTGCAGTCATGGTTTTCGTGGCCAAATGCCCTGTCATGCAATCCCTGCAAAGAGTGCCGAAAATTTCATCATTTGAGCTAAAATTTCAAAGGGAAAAGTGAAATTCAGTGTTGCTTTATGTCAGTGAAAAAAGCCAAAATGAAACATTAGCAAAGTGGGCTTTTGGACAACAAAAAATTAAACCCATGACTTCAAAGTCTTTATATACAAGTTTCCACAAAAATCAAGGTCATTGTGCAAATCAAGGTCATAGAGAAACATAGCAAAGTTTGTGAGAGAGCTAGCATGCATTTGGAGTGAAGTGGGAGTTGTTTTCCAGAGCGCGGTGCACACACAGAGGGGCGCGGTGCACACAGAGCCACCCCATAGTGCAAATTTTACAAGCACGCGGTGCATATAAATGGCGTGGCCCACTGGGTTTGGCGCGCGGCGCACACCCACAAAGGCCTGAAATCGTGCCAAATTGCCTCAAGTTGCCTGTGAAACCCCTCAAATCGACAGGTAGGCTCTATATCATGGCTTTCTCATCAAATTTTATGAATGTTATGGTGGTTCATGGCTATGTTTAATTGCAACAAAATTGTGGTGTTAGTGCCAAGGCTCCGTTATCACCCCTCATTTTCCCCTTCTTACCAATTTTCCCTATCCCCCCTATCCCATTTTTTCCTATTTTTCCTACCCTAAAATATTACCAAACCCCTATTCCTTATCCCTCCACTCTTTGGTCAATATAAACCCCACAACCCTACCTTATCAAATCCCCAAACCCTCCTATATATCCCTACACAAAACTTCGCCCCATAACCCCTATTCCCATCATATTATTCCCCTCCTAATACTCCCTTTTTTCATTGTTCCCCTTGGTGGCAAATATCACAACAACACCTAGTTTCACACCATCATCAAAGGGCAACCCAAGTACAGTACACACAGTAGTCATGGCCTCTGAGCATTCATTAGAGTATGAGATGGAGACACAAAGTGATTCATCCTTGGAAGAACAGGCTCCTAGGACACATCACAAGAGTGACAAACATGTTAGGGATGAGCCAACCACCCTCACAGAACTACATGCCTGCTCTCTTGCTATGTCATGCTTTCAGCATCTATCATGTTTTGAATTTTTTCAAAGGGTGGCTAATGTTAGAGTTCATCATGAGTTGGCCCATCTTTTTGTGCTTCACCTACATGGAAGTCACTCTATCTTGGTCGGGGTCACCTTCACATTGACACCCGAAACTATCTCATTGGCAACCGGCATACCAAATGTTGGAGAACAGTGGCACAAGAAACAGAAGCTGGATAGGCAACATTATGAGCCTTACATTAAGGCCAGATCCTTGAGGCAGCTCACAAGAGTCTTTCCATTCAGATATTTGAAAGATGAATATGCTCCGCTCATGAAATTGATCATGAAGTACTTCAATTGTGAGGGGAGGTTCTCTCATCTATATGCCTACCATATCAGGTTGCTCATGCACTTTACCAGGGTGCGGATGATGAACCTCCCATTTTTCATTTGCAGGAACATAGAGAGGATGAACACCTTCATGCAGCATAAGACCCCTCAACAGCAACTTAACAGTGTTTATCACTTTGCTCTTATCTGGATTTTGGTGGATCATCAATTGGGATTGCAGGGCATTGCTTGGGAATATTTCATCTCCCGTGACCTCTTCAGCATTTCACAGGTATTATCAGAGGCAGAGCATGAGATAGGTGGTCCTTCTCATCAGTATGAATGCCAGAGACCACTACTATGCTAGTATTCGTTACATATCAGAGAGGCAATAGGCACTTGTTTGCAGCAGCAAAGCGAGTGTTATCTCCACCCGGGGTGGAAGGGGCCTCGCTTCCGACATTGAAAACATAGGTACAGGACAAGGGCAAGAGGCCCATGCATGACGAGGGGCCATCAGGTGAACAAGAGGCCGACTTCATCCTCATTCAAGATGATGATGCAGATGTGGAGAGTGCCAAACTTAAGATGACCATCCAGGAGCAAAAAACGGAGATCCAAGACTTGTCACTCAATTTGGAGAGGGCCAAATGGATCATCAGGTATTTGGAGTAGAGGAACAAACAGCTTGAGGACCAACATGAGATCATGGAGCTGCAAAGCATCCGTGAGAATCGCCAAGCTGCCCAGCATAGGAGGATTGAGCTCACTACATTGGAGCAAGAGATCAACAATGACTGTGAGTCTTGGCTCGAGCGCATCAACATCCACCTTGAGAGACTGCTGGAGAAGGCCGACAGAGACAAAACCATACTGAGGCGGATGGTTTATCATTATAGGGCATGGAACATGAGTTCAAAGGCTCGGAAAAGGAGCTTGAAAACAAAATTGAGCAGAGCGACAAAGAGGAAAAAGAGGAAAAAAGAGCAAGATCAGATTTGAATATTGGCTTAAGCCTATATGGCCTAGCATAGTACCTCTTAGAGAACCTCCAGCCCAAATTTCAAGAAATTTGGGGCAATTTTTGTCACATGGCAAAGTTTTGGTCACAGCACAGGTTTTTTCTCCCTGTGCGTCGTGCCACTGGTGCAACACTTAGAATTGGGAGCTCCAAATTGGAAATGGCTTGCATTTTTGGATTCAACATGCAAAATCATAACTACTGGTTCATGGACAAGAAATTTGGGTATGTTTTGAGTCTCCAGGAGGTCAAAAACACCCAAAAAATGACCTCTCTGCCCCTATTTTGACACACAGGAAGCCGTCTTGGGAGAATGAAGATTTGGAGGGGCAAATGAGCACCAAATTCAGAAATTCCACTTGGGTTGGAAAGTAGATAGGCAAAGCTTTCCAACAAGCACACTTGGGCACATTTTGGACTCCTACAAGTACCTCAAAAAAACCTCCAAAGTGGTGCAGCACATATAGAATTGGGCACGGCACATATAGAGAAAAAGGCCAAATTCACCTCCATTTCGCGAAATTTCGATTCGCGACTTTCTCCAAGTGGACCCGCTCATCTACACTTCACTTTTTTCAGAAACTAAGGCAAATTTTAAAGAGTTTTTCTTCTATCCAAGTGGCAAAGGAAGGCAAACGATCACCCAAGCCATTTGTCATTTTGTAACGCTGCACCTGTAGCTAATGGTTGGCTTTCCATCTCCATTTTCTAATGATTTAAGAAACTCCCCAACTCTTGGTCGTTCTATTTCCTCACGGCATAGTCTATTTATTGTATGCAAACTATTTGCAAAGGGTGGTTTGGCTTGTAATTTCTGGGAGACTGTGGGAAAGAAACTCTGTTTCTTCATTGTATATTTTGACAGAGGATTAATGAAAGGCAGCGGCTCTGTTTCATGAGATTCATGTGGTTGAGAGTGTAGCAATGTGTTTTTCCTTATGTTTCATATGTATCTCATTATGTTTCATAGTTCATTCATATTCATTTCCAGTGAAATTTTCTGAGTAAGATAAGGTAGAAATCATTTTTATTGCTCTGCCTGTGGGAAAGTTTCACACTGTGTGTTTCTCTTCTGTTGAAAAGGATTCATGTACATATGCCCTTTTCACCCTCCTAAGAAATCTCTCCATTTCGCATTATTTCAAACTATATTGCTAGACTTTCCACCTATCTTGCCTCACGAAGTAATATGTGCCTTTGTATTAAATTCTCTGCTCATTGCCGTCCGTTGGTCCCATACCATCCCAGAAACTCAGTCATTCATAAAAAATTGTTTCTTGTATCCATAATTACTTACTAGCCTAAGATCAATATTCATTGTAAGTCATCTCAGACCATTTTGTTTATCCATTCACTGAGTGTGACCCAGAGAGAGCCCTCCCCTGTTCTGGTAGGGTTAGCTACTAGACTGAGCGTGGTTTGTGGTTACCCTGAATTTTGCATTCCTTCAACCTAAGGCAGATTTAGGTGCTAACAGGACCAATACTTTGGACCAAATACCTAGGGTCAATACCTCAGACCAAATATCTTGGACCAATACCATGGATCAAAATACCATGGACCAAAAATTTAGTTTTCCAAGGTATACGTGCTTTTCTTTCTGTGAAAGTGCATGTGTACATATACGCGACTTGTAAATAGTGAACTTGCATGTATACACAACTTGGTCAATGGTGAACCTGCATATACCTCTCTTTCTTCATTCTGTGAAGATTGATCTCTAATTCTTTGATGTTTACCTGCTATACTTGATCTTTCATCTGAGTGAGTTGCCTTCTATACTGATTCCTTGAAGCTGCCCTACATTTCATCACAACTGTAAACACTACTGTCATGCATGATGTCACATCTGATATCTCTTCTGTAGATTCATCTAGTTAGCATATACAAGTGAATTGTTCTACTACAAGTGGGTTGCCATCAAGTACAACACATACATCATAATGCCAACATTTGAGAGATAACCTTGGCTTCTCTAGCTTGGCATAGGAGAGAATATCATTCTTTATAGAAGCAAGAAGTGACTCAATGTTCCACTACTAGAGCTAGTGGTGTAATTATTTCTTTCACTTAATTATCATAAGCTCATTGAACCAACACACTTTCATGCATGTATCATGAATATTGTAAGACTATTCTTTATATTTTGTGGTATATGTTATGTTCATATGTACTAAAGAAATTGAAATAATTTATTGCATTCGGTGCTTATCTTGTTGGATGTGTGTTGTATTTTATTTAATGATCATTGTTTCTATGAGAACTATTTCTCTAGATAATTAACGAATAGTTCCTTGCTCTCATGTGCCGCTCTAAGGATAGTACTATTACTTTCCTTCTAGAGACTTGCTCTTCTCTCCCCTCTCGTGAAAGCCTCCTTTTACACACTGCAATTGGTGTTTCATAGTGTCAACTTTCTTGTTGATTTAAAAGGTTATGTGTATACTATTTTTTGTTATTCATTATAGCCAAGGAAAACCTTAAGTTATGTTGGTCGATTGATACTCCGGATGGGGCTCCTACTCCAAATTTTGTGAGATATAATTGGGACTTCAATTAAGGAAGACCCCCTGTATTTTGATGATATCTAGCACCGTTAATGAAACCTCACATCAATACATTGCCATAAAGTCTCATGTCACAGTCACCAAACTCTAGTCATTTTAAGTGTCAACACAAGAGTGTTGTTTGGTCCCATGTATTTTGCGACATTATTGGTGGAATTTAATATTGTATTTTCAAAAATGAGAAAATTTAAAATGTATGGAAGCCCAAGGGTCACACATGGAACATGAAGAGTCACTAGAAATCCCTAAATTTGTGTAGAAGCTCAAAGGTCACATAGGAATTTGAAAATTCACATGGGAGCTCAAGAGTCATCAGGAAGGTCAAGAGTCACAAGGGAGGTGGAGAGTCACCTCATTTGTTATAAATACACCCTCATAGCTCAAGAAAAAGGATTTTACACCTTGGATTCTCTAGCTTGGCATAAGAGAGAATATCATTCTTTGGAGGAGCAAGTGGTGACTTAATGTTCCATTATTGGGGCTAGTGTTGCATCGTTGTAATCATGTATCTTGGGATTGTCACTTAATAAATGAAGCTATTGTAGTTGGCGAACTTTCATGCATATATCTTGAATTTTGTAAGATTATTCTTTCATTTTTTATGGTGTATGTTTATGTTTATACATACTAATGAAAATGAGCTATTTCGATGGCTTTAGTATGCATCTTGTTGAATGTGTGTTGTTACTTTCTTTTATGATCATTGTTATATTGTGAACTAATTTGTAGGTTAATCAACAATTCTTTCTATCCTCCTATGTGTCTCTTTTAGGGTAGTACTATTACTTTTATTATATATGTTCACTATTTCTTTCCCTTCCATGAACGTAACTTATATACATTGCAATTATATGCCTCTAAGTGTCAACTTACATGCCTGTTTCAAAGGATGTTTGCGTAATTGCCTATGTTGATAATTGAAACCAAGGAAAATAGTTAAGAATAATGGTGGTCAAGCATATTAGTTGGATGGGGCTACTAATCCAAATGGTGTAAGGCCTAGTTGGGAATTCATGCCAGGGAGACCTTTGGTGTTGGCGGATTTCCAACACCATCAACACTAGTTTTTCCAAATTTAATAGTCAAAATAACCCTTTTTGGGGGCTTATCTCCTTTATTTTATGGACCAAACACACTATGAATTTGTTTTGTAATGTTAGGGTCCTCGTTCATGCTCTTTCCTTAGAACATTTTTTTTATTCATATCTTCATTTGATGTGTTTTTATACTCAATTGACACTTTTTTGAGCTATTCTAGATCAATTTTGTAAGTTTCTTCTTCAGAGTTTGATGTGCCATTACCTTCATTGATCATAGGTGTGCTTTTATTGACCATGACATGTATGGGTAGGTTTTTCCCTGTCATCCATAATGCATTATTAATCATTGATTTCTTATTCATTATCCATTAGGTTTGATCTTGTCGAGTTGTGATAATAACCCCTCTTAACTTGTGCGATGGATCCTTCCTCTTCATCAATGCCCTAGTTTAGCACCTGTTTTCCATTATGGAATCCATTCCATGTATTTTTATAAGCCCAAAATCCCTTCTTTATACCTTCCATGACTTTGAAATTGAGCCTCACATTGTCTCTTTTATATTGTATTTTGGCCATACCCTTAGGAGAATTCTGAGAAACTTTTATTACGTTGGCATTGTTGATAAGCATTACCTCACTCACTTATGCATGTTGATCTACAATTGTTTTCCCTTGCCTCTCTTACCATCATTACAGTCACATTTCCATTAGTCTCACTGTTAGGTTTCACTTAGTGTTTCTACCCATCCTAGAGAGAACATTGTGATGATTATATTTCCTTTGCCACCCTATTTGTTTAATTTTTCTTAAGGTGGTTATATTAGCTTGGAACAAGTTTCTACCCTCTATACTTCTTATTTCTCTAGGACAAGCATCCTTTTATCTCCTTTTGAGACTCATTAAAACCTCATGAAAAAGGCATATTTGATCAAGAATACAACTAACTCTTCTTTGAGCTCATTAAACCACAAAGAAGACACCATATTAAGTATCATTTTGCATCTTTTTCGGGCTCGTTAAAATTGAAAAAAAAAACTATTGATCTTAATTCTCTTCTCATTCATGCCCATTAAACTATTGAGATACCAAACCAAAAAGAGAGGGATGGAACATATTTGGTAGTTTATCATTCAAAATGGTAGCATCATTCGTGTCACCCTTAAACATGTCACCTATTTACATCAATATCTTACAAAGGGTTTGTAGATTGCCTAGGGGTTGTACCATACATGTGAGTCTTTCTACTCATCTAGTTGGTTACTCTTCCAATAATTATGGAGCATGATTCAATTCCTCCTGCATCATTACATGATATCACGTGGTTCTTATTAGTAAATTATGTGAACTCACTTTTCAGTCATGACACTATATGTTCAAGGGAAGTCTAAACCTCAATCGACCATCTGTAATCCTTAATGACCTATTATGTCGACCTTGTATTAGGTTACTTCATCTAATTATATCATCTCTTAGTCTATTTCATGTCTATTGATGAGCAATACATTAAGGCCCTTATTTCATGGATCTTCTCATGTTGACTTTAGTTCATTATCCAAGAAATAGATCTAACAACCAGTAGTACATTGGAGCTTGTAGTCCTTAGTGGTAGGCTTAATTGTAATCAATAATGGTTTTACCTTATTAACACCCAAATTTTTGAGTCCACGAGTGTTCAACATCAGCTCATTTATTCATTTAGTGGATTGTGCTAGGTACCTTGCATTCCATCTTCATCATTGGTGGGCCCCATCATGTTTGTTAACAATACACATTAATGATCAATAATCAAATGGTTTTGACCATGCTCAACATCATCTCATCTATTTGCATGATCTAGATTCGCACCATTGTGATTGAGTAGAATACCTTAGGTTTGGGGGCATCTCACTCTTATATGACACCCCTCCCAATATGCATTGGATTTTGTACCACATCTTATACTTTGAGAATATTCTATAGCACCTTTGTTTTAATGTGTCCATAGTCCTATTGATGAATACTGCAACATAGATTCACATTTTATTTGTTGGTGCCTTTGATCTTTTGATTTATTGCATGAAGCCACTATGTCATGGATCTACAATTTATAGTTTTGTTGGCCACGTTCAATTCTTATTTATGCTTAGCATGTGTGTTCCTTCCGTGGGGACGATCTATCTTTGATTGAAACTTTGTTGTCAGGGTTTCTCTAATCTAGTTGCTTGATTCATGACTCCTTCCTTTCATTTTGATACTTGCTTATAATGTATTCCAACCATTAGTTTTTCTTCTAAACTCATTAGTCAAGGGGAATCTGTTATAGCCCTATTTGACACTCAACTATGATGAGAGAAACTTTAGTTCAACTTACATCAGTTGCAGGCTGAAATGCAGATTCTTTCACCTTTGTTTTTTCTTAGTAGATATCCCATTGTTTCCTATCCCTTGTCAACATGTATACCACCTCTCTCTAGAGTGTACAACATGTCACCCTCCTTGAGTACAACATTTCATGTTTCCCTAAAAATACATAGGAGTCCTTCATGCATGGAGCGATGGAACCTTAAATTTCTTATCTTTAGCCTTCCTTCTAACGAATATTAGTTCAAGTTAGGGTTTCATGACTTGGCTTAGGGTCAATTATTGAAGACTTTTCCTAACTTCTCTTGGCCCTAGGTGTTCAGATACATCCTCACTAACATAGGAATGACCTATACAATAAAACCTTCTCATGGGTGGAAGTTTCCTTCCATGTCGAATAGATGAGCATAGCCTGTGTGTGATTCAAGGAAGGAAGAAGATGAAGGGATTAGAGAGGAACACTTGATGACTAAGGTAATGTTCTCATTGTACTATTATTTTATATAGATAATTGATATAATTTCCCTCTCTAATATGTTTTCTTCTATGAGATCATGATGTTTTATGTTGTGATTGGATTTTTTTTGTATGCTAATTTTCCTTTTGTTGGAGGCAAACATCATCTTTGTATCTTTGTGAATGTATGAAGATGACAGGTTCTGAGAGCTAAAGAAAGATCTTTTGGCAAGAATCAAGGTCTTTGGTTGTTACATCAATCTTACAATCTACGTTAATGAATATAGCAAGGTTCATTCTCTTATTTATATCTTCTCTTTTATGAAAGGAATTATGTACAATTAGATACTAGGGGAATTGATTTTGTCATGTTGTTACACAGCAATTTGTCACCGTCCATGTTACCCCTCTCCCGCATCTTGGAGGACTCATTCCAAGACCTACGAGAAGTGACATGACCTGCAAACACTTGCATTACATACCCCTGAACATGAACTTCATTTTCCCTGAAGACATCTCCTACTAAAAACCCATAAAAATAGCCCTTTTTCCATTGGCGCGGTTCCACAGTGCAGCACTCACGCCAATGGGGGAAATCCTCCAAAGAGGGCGTGCCAGTTGGTGCTCTGTCAGAAAGTTGCACTCGTGCCAACCATAATCAGTGGTGTTTTTTAACAAACAAACAACATAAGATTCATCCTAACAAACTCCTGGACTGAATCTATCTTAAGTTGGGTGGTTTGGCTTCAGATCTCCATAGAGGGGAAGTGGTTTGCCACCTCTCATGGAAGCTTCTTTAAAGCCAATCCCATGAATATTGTGGATGATCCCAACTCCCCCTCCTCCATCTATAAAAGCTTGTCCATTTTCCTTGGCAAGCTAGTTCCAGAGTTCCAAGGTTCCAGAGATTGAGAATTGTCAAGTTACCAAGAGCTTCGTGCTACAAGAGCCTTCTTCATTCCCATAAAGCCAAATCTAAGTAAGGCGATTCTTGCCCAATAACCAAGGAGAGAGAGGCTTGTTCCCATTCCCAACAAGCTTTGCAAGACATGTGTTGTTGATCACCTAGCCAAAGGAGGATTTGACATCAGAACTATGATTGTATTCTTCTTTATTTATCATTAATAAACGACTATTGTTATGGTTCCATTCCCAAAAAGGAAAAGGCATTCTTCTTCTTTATCATACTAGGAATGAAATTGATGGATGCAACATTGGGGCCACATGCATATCTTATGTAACAAGCAAAAAAATAAAGAAAAATATTATTTTCAAGCATGGATTTCATTCTCTATTTGATTGGTCAATTAGGTCAAGCATACATTTTATGCTTCTAGGGTTTGTCAAGTCAAAAGAATAATTTTCATGAGTTGAGAGAGTCATTGTCACTTGTATAAATACCCATTTGGGAAAGTTGTAACATGTAAAAGATAATATTTTTGTGTCTAGAAAATCGTTTGTAACCTCTAAGACCAAGTCAGACCTCCTAGAGGAATTCAGCCTAAAAGAGGCCTAGTTTGACCTCATGAAAATAATATATATAGAAGGAATTTTGACTTCATTAGCACAAGTTTAATTTGCAACAAGAAGCAAGAAGAATAAGAACAAAGGTCAAGGAAAAGGAAGAATCTCAGGAAGAAACCAAAAATTTGACTTTTGTACACATTTCTACTCACACATACGAGAAATCTAGGGTTTATATAGTTTTTTGGGGAGCGAAGTTGCAGATCTGAATTTCAGACCTGAGGTAGAGAGTAGAAACTGTGATTTGGAGCAAAATGGAGGAGGTTTTACCTTTGTTGACTTAGTTGATATTTGACTTGTTTGGAAGATATTTTTGGAGGGTTGACTTGGTTCTTGGTGGAGGTCTTAGCTTTGGTCTTTGGGTCTTGGATTTCTCATTTGATCTGATTCTATAAGAAGAAAATAGATTATTTTTGGGTTTTCCCCTTTGGTGGGGTTTTGCCCTAGCTTGGAGCCTATATTTTGTGTTCATTGTCTTTTATTTTTCATGGTTTAAGATATTGATAATTGTTTGATGAAAAGAATCAAATAAAGAATAAGAATAAGATAACATAAGTTCATTAAGGATAGGAGAATTGTTTTAATTATTTTTGTACTTGATTCTCCAACAAGGTATAAGGGCTAAGGTGAGAAAAGGTAGAATGAAGATCATTGTTGTTGACATAAGTGGAATAAATCCATTGAATGATATCATTTGTTAAAGGAAACAAGGAAGGGATTAAGGAAGAGGACCGATCAACTTAAAAGAAAGAAGACTATAAGCTCTCATTAAAGGCTCTCTTAAAGAAGAACGTCTATCTTTCTCTCTTCAAGGATCTTTGTTGGCATTATGACATAGGTTTGGCTCTATGGCACAGGTGTTGCCCTTGATGGCAACTCACTCAAATGGCAGATCATAGTTCAGGCTCTCAGAATTAAAGGAAATGAGGTATACGCAGGTTCCTCGTAACAAAGGCGCGTATACACGTGGGATTTCTAATCAAAAAGCGTGTATACGTATGCACACACTTTCATGCAAAGAAATGCGCGTACATGTGGGAAAACTTATGGTTGGTCCATGTTAATTAGTCTGACATATTTGAACCTATGGTTTTGCTCCTTGGTATTGCATCCAAAGTGTTGAACCCAAGTATTGGGTCCCTAGTATTGGTTCTATAATGGTTTTGGACCATGATTTGAGTAAGGCCTAAGGTTATAAAAGGAAAAGGAAATCATTTGGCAAGGGTATCGACTCAAGTATTGAATATCTCATGAGGAGCAAGATCTGGAATACTGGTGATTAGCTTATGGTGCATAGCTGGATCTTAATCAAGGAGGAACCTGAGCGTTACAAGATGGATAAGTCCTATTGAAGGGTAAAATCTCAAGACTTGAATTGTAGTATCTTTGCGTGATTCTGATCTATTATATTTGATGCATGAATTGATCTATGAATCTGATAATCTGGGTATAATTAATGCTTGAATACTTGAAAAGGGAAAAATTTCTTTCATAGATCTATACGTAGGTTTGGCGCAGTGAAGGCGTGTATACACGTTGTTTCAGTGATTCAAAGAAGCGTATATGCAGGTTTGCCTTCATACAGAAGCGTGTGCACGCAGGTTCCTCATCTTGAAGTAGCATACATCTCATAAAATATGTTTTGGCTACTTTGGTTTATTGCTGCAGTATTATGGGTTCAGGATTGGTGTCTGGTTACTGTTATTATTTTGGTTACAGCATTTAGAGAAGTGATTGTTTGATTCAGTATTAGGTTGTACAAATAAAATTGGTTGATGCAGATATATTTGATGTTTGATTGAAGTTATTCAAGGATCCAGTCTGAAAATTTATGAAACGTGGTCCCTGGAAGAAAAGAGAAGGTTGTAGCCTTCTATAGGTTAGCACCTATGTACTAGTATCTCAACTAGTACAAGAGCTAAAGGGGTTGTAGCTCCCTTCCAGGAGAAACTAGAGAATGAGAGAAGGTTGTAGATTTCTGCATGTTGCAGCCTATGTACTGGTATAAGACTGCACCAATAAAGAATCATTGTAAAAAGAAGTTTCTAATTAAAAGAAGATAGAGACAAATTGCAGCAAGTGGTTTTCACCCACATTAGGTTTCCACCTTATATCTTGAGTTCTTGTGTGTGACTGTCTGCATCATTTTTCTGTTCCTGGTTAATGTTTATATGGTTCTGACATCAGCATCTGAAGAATAATTAAATTATAAGTTATATGCTAGTTTCCTTAACTGAAGTTGCGTATATACATTGGCTTCACTAACCTAAGTAGCGTATACAAATCTATGTATGAATTGAAAAATAATTGACCTAATAATACTGATTCACCCCCCCCCCCCCCCCCCCATTATTTCCAACAATTGGTATTAGAGCAGGTCCTTCAGAAGAAGCTTGATCGCTTGAAGGAAGATCTATCATCATGAGCAACTACAAAAAGGAGGCATCAATTAGGCCACCAATTTTTTATGGGAGCAACTTCGTCTATTGGAAGGTAAGAATCACAACCTATCTTCAATCTCTTGGTACAGAAGTCTGGGATATCATAGAAATAGGATACACATTTCCATCAGAAACTCCTACAGATACGGATGGTAAAAAGCAGTATGAAATGAATGCCAAGGCTGTCAATACTTTATTAGGGAGTCTATCTCAATCAGAATTTGTCAAGGTTATGCAGCTCAAAACCGCAAAAGAAATATGGGACAAGATCGTTCTAAGCTACGAAGGAGATGATCAGGTAAAATGAGCTAAACTACAAACTCTCATAATTCAATATGAAAATCTCAGAATGCACAATGATGAAAGCGTGGCTAGCTATTTCCTATGTATAAATGAGATTGTTAATTGTATGAAAAATTTGGGTGAAGAAATAAAAGAAGTTGTTTTGGTTGAAAAGGTTCTAAGATCTTTGTCTCCTAAGTTTAATTCAAAAGTTTCCACCATAGAAGAAAAGAAGGATCTACAGAGCATTACCATGTCACAATTGCACAGAATCCTAACTGCTTACGAAATGAGAAAAGATGGACCATCAGACAGGAGAGAAGCTGCATTCAAATCCTCAGGAAAAGGAGATCACAATGAGTCTAGACATATGTCAGAAGAAGAGGAAGAATCAAATTTTGTCAAGAACCTTCAACGGGGAACTGGAAGATTCAGAGGTAAGCTGCCTTTCAAATGCTTTTCTTGTGGAAGAGTTGGTCACTATGCTGCCAAGTGTCCTCATAAAGATAAAGGTGAGGAACCAGTTAGATGGAACAGAAAACAGAATGTAAGTAAAAAGAGCTATTATACTCATGAAGACAGTGATGGACTTTCAAATAGTGATGAAGATGAACAAGGTAATGATGATAGACTTCTGATGGCCTTTGAAGATGATGATTTCTTGGATGCTATAAATGAAGAAGGTCTTTATGAAGAAATTTCTAAACTTAAAATTTTTTTAGAAGAAAAGAATATGATCATAGATACTCTGACATTCCAACTTGCTGAAAGAGATAAAGACAATGAAGAGTTAGAATGTGAAATTGTGGCGCTGAGAAAAGAAATTGAGAAAACAAAAGCCCTTAATCTTAGATTTTCTAAAGGATCTAAAACTTTAGATGAAATTATCAAAGTGCAGCGTTCTCCTCTAATCAAGACAGGTCTCGGATATTCTGAAGAAGCGTCTCAAGCACAGAAGCTATCCACCTCCAAAACTTATCTTGATGTAGCAAGGAAAAATTAACAGGTTGACAATCGACAACAAAAGCATAATGTAGATCACCAAGTAAATCAGGGACAATTTGCTTCAAGAATGAACAAAGATTACCAAGTAAATCGGGGGCAATCTACTTCAAGGATGAATAGAAGCTTCAACCAACCACAGGTAAATCATTCTCAGTTTGCTTCAAGAATGGATGTCAATAGAAACTACAATCATTTGGTTGGTAGGTTTGATAATTGCAGGAATTTCTTCAATGGCCAATGTTTCTCTTATCATAACTTTGGTCAAAAAGGTGCTCAATGTGTTGCCTACAAGACCATCATGACTAGGGAAGCTCAAAAACAAAGGAGTATGACTGGGATCATGAAAAGGACCTACAATAACTTTTCTTCTCTTGAAAATGAAATAGAATGTTCTATTTGTAACAACTTTGGTCATGAAGATTCTAAATGTAGGAGTAGGTTTCGGCAAACAAATCAGAAGGAGAAGGCTTCATTTAGTCCCAAAACATGGAGAAAGAAAGAACCACAACCAGAAAGATGTGGAATAGCCTTATATGCAGAAGGAAAATAAAATCATTGGTACATTGATAGTGGATACTCAAAACATATGATAGGTGATAAGGAAAAATTCCAGTCATATAGTGCCTTAGAAAAGGAAAAGAAGGTCTCATTTGGAAATGACACCCCAACATTCATAAAAGGTAAAGGTTCTGTTCGTAGCTAGAAATGTTATGTATGTTGATGGCTTAAAGCATAATCTATTGAGTGTCAGTCAAATGTGTGATCAAGGAACTTAGTAATATTTCAATCAAATGGATGTATTGTTCATGAGCTTGATACAGGAAAAACAGTGAACAAAGGCATAAGAACTCCAAATAATTTATATGTACTCAAAGGAGGACAACAACAATTCTATTTAAGCAAGAATGATGAACACTCGCTATGGCACAGAAGATTGGGGCATCTAAGCTTCTCTCAGATAAGGAAAGCATGCAAATATCAAGCGGTTCGTGATCTCCCTGACATTAGAATTCCAGAAAATACAATATGCAAATCATGTCAGTTTGGTAAACAAACCAGAACTAATTTCCCTAAGAAGGAAGGATCAACTAGCAGGCCACTTGAACTTGTCCATACTGATATATGTGGTCCAACTAGGAAGAGGTCACCTCGAGGAGAAGAGTACTTCATATTGTTCATTGATAACTTTTCAAGGATGTGTTGGATAGGACTTATGAAGTATAAATATGAAGCTTTAGAAAAGTTGAAATCATTCAAAGCCTTGGCTGAAAACGAATCAGATCGCAGAATCAAATGCCTCAGGTCTGATCGAGGAGGAGAATTTACCTCGGATGAATTTCTCAATTTTTGTGAAGAACATGGAATAAGAAGGGAATTTTCTACTGCAAGGACTCCTCAGCAAAATGGAGTAGTGGAAAGGATGAACAGAACGGTTCAACAAATGGCTCGTGCAATGCTTGATGAGTCTAGAACTCTCGCAACCTTCTGGGGTGAAACCGCATTTGCTGCAGTTACTATTCTCAACAAGACAAACGTACGGGTAAACACCACTCAGACTCCTCATGAACTTTGGTATGGTAAGACTCCCACGGTAAAATACTTCAAAATTTTTGGAAGCAAATGCTACATCAAAAGGACTGATGAAAACCTTAGCAAGTTTAAACCTAGAGTAGACGAAGCCATTCTCCTTGGTTACTCTCCCCATAGCAAAGCATATAAGTGTTACAATAAAAGACTTGGAAAATTTGTTGAAAGTATTGATGTAGTGGTTGATGAAGAAGGAAACACTCCTAGGCAAGTAAAATCTGAAGATTTCAAAGATGATAAGGACTATCCTTCAACATCAAATCAAACTCATGATGAAGAAGAAACCCATGAGGCACTAGAAGAATAGATAAGGATAGAAGAAAAGACTCCATCCAGATATGTCCAAAAGAACCATCCAGAGACTCAAATTTTGGGACAGAAAGAGGCAGGTGTACAAACAAGAAGAATTATTTCTGATGCTTCAAGCTATCTAGCATTTCTCTCCTCCACTGAACCACAAAATGTAAGAGAAGCATGTAAAGACAAATGTTGGTTCAAGGCCATGGATGAAGAATTTGAGCAGATTGAAAAAAATAACACTTGGGAGTTGGTCCCTAGACCAAAAGATAAGAATGTAATAGGGACAAAATGGATATTCAAAAATAAACTAAATGAAAATGGAGAAGTAATTAGAAACAAGGCCACACTTGTTTGTAAAGGGTATGCACAACAAGAAGGTATTGACTTTGAAGAAACTTTTGCACCAGTTGCTAGACTAGAGGCTATAAGAATGTTCCTTGCTCTCTCTAGATTTTGAAACTTCAAAGTATTTCAAATGGATGTGAAATCTGCCTTTTTAAATGGGGACTTAGAAGAAGAAGTGTATATTGAGCAACCAGATGGATTTATCCTTGGAAATGATCCAAAACTTGTATGCAGACTTGAGAAGGCATTTTATGGTCTTAAACAAGCTCCAAGGGCTTGGTACTATCGTCTGGACAAATACCTCCATCAACAAGGTTTCTCAAAAGGATCAGCAGATAGCAATCTATATATAAAAGTTGATAATGATAAATTGCTAATACTTGTTGGATATGTTGATGATATCATCTTTGGCAGCAATGAAGAAGTCATGAGTCAAAACTTTGCTTTGGTGATGCATAAAGAATTTGAAATGTCCTTGCTTGGTGAGCTGATATATTTCCTTGGTTACAAATCCAACAAAATAAAGACGGTATCTTTTTATCACAAACCAAGTACCTAAAGCAGATCTTGAAGAAATATAGCATGGAAGATTTGAAACTAGTATGTACCCCTATGGTAACAGGATGCAGCCTCAGCGCTAATGATGAATCAGCAGCAGTACATCAACCAACCTATAGATCCATGATTGGTAGTCTGCTATATCTGACAGGTACTCGGCCAGACATCATGCATGTTGTGGGAATAGTTGGAAGATTTCAGGCAAATCCAAAGGAAGCACACCTTCAGGTAGTTAAAAGGATTTTCAAATATCTTCAAGGAACACAAAACTATGGCTTATGGTATCCTAGAGATACAAATCTCACACTTCATGCATATACAGATGCAGATTGGGCAGGAAGTGTGGATGACAGAAAAAGCACTAGTGGGGGTGCATTCTTTATGGGTTCTAGATTAGTATCTTGGTTCAGCAAGAAACAAAGTTCAATTTCTTTATCTACAGCTGAAGCAAAATATATGGTTGTTGCATCTTGCTGCACACAACTCCTTTGGATGATGCAAACTTTGCAAGTTTTCAAATCACTTATACTCCACTTATCTCCATCTTCTATGATAATACAAGTGCAATCAATATTTCAAAGAATCCTGTCATGCATTCGAAGACTAAGCACATACCTATCAAGTATCATTTTCTCCAAGAACAAGTGCTTGAACAAAAGGTCAAATTGGAGTATGTTCCCTCTAAGGAACAAGTTGCTGATATACTCACCAAACCACTACCCAAGGAGACATTTGAATACCTCAAACAGAAGCTGGGGGTAGTTGTTGCATCATCTCGCTGTTGAATCTTGTTTGTTTCAAAGAAAAGTGGTTGTACGCAAGTTTCATGAGGTTGATACGCATACATACGTCGGTTTATTCTGGGTCTGACAGAGACCATCTGGCATAGGTTTAGGGGGAGCATATATATTCTTCTAATGATGCATTTTGGCATTATCTTAGAAGATCTTGATTCAAAGTTTTGTTGGTTTCAGGTGTAGAGGGAGATCATGGTTACTGGTCTGAATGATGATTGACAGATGCTGCTTGTTGAAATCTCTCATATTTCATGTCTTGTATTTCTTTTCTTATCAAGGTCATGTAACGGCCTATCTTTCTTTCCCCACTATGCCTGGGGTGAATGATGTAATGTCCTTGTTTTATCATGTATCCCCATTTGGTTGGGTGGAAGAGTCAATATTGGTATATTCCCACTTAGTTGGGAGATGGATGTATGTATGAGTCTGTAGTGATAGGAAGGTCATTTATGATGTATAAAGTCATGTTTCTTTTGAAGTACATCTTCTTGCAGACCTTGCCTACAGTCAAGGGGAGTTTGGACAGCACAGCAGAACAGAGAATTCAGCATGTACTCAGGGGAAGCATAACCCTTTTCCCTTGATGTCAAAGGGGGAGGATGATTTTGAGTGACTTGGGGTTGCCATCAAGTCCAAAGGGGGAGATTGTTGGCATTATGACACAGGTTTGGCTCTATGGCACAGGTGTTGTCCTTGATGGCAACTCACTCAAATGGTATATCACAGTTCAAGCTCTCAGAATGAAAGGAAATGAGGTATACACAGGTTCCTCGTAACAAAGGTACGTATACATGCGAGATTGCTAATCAAAAGGTGCATATACGTATGCACGCACTTTCATGCAAAGAAAAGCGTGTACATGTGGGAAAACTTATGGTTGGTCCATGGTATTTAGTTCGACATATTTGAACCTATGGTTTTGCTCCTTGGTATTGCATCCAAAGTGTTGAACCCAGGTATTGGGTCCCTAGTATTGGTTCTATAATGGTTTTGGACTATGGTTTGAGTAAGGCCTAAGGCTATAAAAGGAAAAGGAAATCATTTGGCAAGGGTATCGACTCAAGTATTGATTATCTCATGAGGAGCAAGATCTGGAATACTGGTGATTAGCTTATGGTGCATAGCTAGATCTAAATCAATGAGGAACCTAAGCGTTACAAGATGGATAAGTCCTATTGAAGGGTAAAATCTCAAGACTTGAATTGTAGTATCTTTGTGTGATTCTGATCTATTATATTTGACGCATGAATTGATCTATGAATCTGATAATCTGGGTATAATTAATGCTTGAATACTTGAAAAGGGAAAATTGTCTTTCATAGATCTATACGCAGGTTCAGCACAATGAAGGTGCATATACACGCCGTTTCAGTGATTCAAAGAAGCGTATACGCAGGTTTGCCTTCATACAGAAGCATGTGCATGTAGGTTCCTCATCTTGAAGTAGCGTACATCTCATAAAATATGTTTTGGCTACTTTGGTTTATTGTTGCAGTATTATGGGTTTAGGATTGGTGTCTGGTTACTGTTATTATTCTGGTCATAGCATTCAGAGAAGTGATTGTTTGATTCAGTATTGGGTTGTACAAAGAAAATTGGTTGATGCAGATATATTTGATGTTTGATTGAAGTTATTCAAGGATCCAATATGAAAATTTATGAAACGTGGTCCCTGGAAGAAAAGAAAAGGTTGTAGCCTTCTATAGGTCAGCACCTACATACTAGTATCTCAGCTAGTACAAGAGCTAAGGGGGTTGTAGCTCCTTTCCAAGAGAAGCTGGAGAATGAGAGAAGATTGTAGCTTTCTGCAGGTTGTAGCCTACGTACCGGTATAAGACTGCACCAGTACAGAATCATTGTAAAAAGAAGTTTCTAATTAAAAGAAGATAGAGACAAATTGCAGCAAGTGGTTTTCACCCACATTGGGTTTCCACCTTATATCTTGTGTTCTTATGTGTGACTGTCTGCATTATTTTTTTGTTCTTGGTTAATGTTTATATGGTTCTGACATCAGCATCTGAAGAATAATTAAATTATAAGTTATACACTAGTTTCCTTAACTGAAGTTGCGTATATACAATGGTTTCACTAACCTAAGTAGCGTATACAAATCTTTGTATGAATTGAAAAATAATTGACCTGATAATACTGATTCACCCCCCCCCCCCCTCCTCTCAGTATTATTTCCAACACTCTTTACTATTGATGTACATATTTGAAGTATCTTAAAGGTTCTTGAAAGCATCAAGATAATTTAAGGAATCATCAAGAAGGAAAATTGTTTGAAAATTAAGTACCATATTGTTCTCCATGTCTCAATCTACAAATCAAATGAATTCATTTTGCAAGGAAAGCAACAAGTTCGTTGGATCAACAAACTTCCTTGTATGGAAGATAAGGATTGATTTGGTGCTCACAGAAAATGAAGTCATGGAAAATGTTCTTGGAGAAATAACTCAACCAGACAAAGAGAAGACTTAAGAATTAGCAAGATACAAAAAGGGAGAAGTGAGAGCACAGAGGATTCTTATTGAATCCATGAAGGATAATATCATTCCCTTTGTTTTCAATTTAATTACATCTAAAGTTATCTATAATAAGTTGGTGAAATTGTACTATATAAGTACATCAAGTCATAAAATATCCTTGAGACATCAAATATATAAAATAAGGATATCAAATAATGAAGATATGGTGATTTAGGTGGATATTGGTGGCCACCTGCCAAGTCCACTTGGACCCCCACCATTGTTTCTTTCATCTTTTCAATTTCCTTAATTGTAGCACAATTTACTATTTTTAGCAGTTTTTCGGGTCTCGAATTTCTGGAGCCATTTTGAGGCCCTAAAACATGTTTTTTGGGAAACCTATGAGCAACATGAGTCCATGGACTGATGTTTCTCTTCCCAGAGTTTTATTTCTTAGATAGATCTTTCTAATGAGATATTGTGCACGTCAAATGGAGATCGTATGCCAAAGTTATGACCCCGGGAAGTTGATGTACCAATTTACCCAAACGGGGCCCACAGTTTGGCTTTTCATCTTCTAGGGTTAGGTTTTTGGATGTTTAGGGTTTTCCATTGTTTCTCAACAATAAATAGGCCTTCGAGGCTCATTGCAACACAGTTTAGAGGCATGTAGCCACCACATCTCTTCTTAGAGATAAGCTACCATCGCCCTAGCTAGTTTATTTCCAATTCTGTTTGTAAGAATATTTCAGTATTTTACATTAATCAAATGAAGTATTATTTCCACTGCATCTCTATGTTTATGGTTATCTCTATAATTTGTTACATTCCTATTTAAATTCGGATCAGTGGTATCAGAGCGGTCCGTTTTTCCTATGTTTTTCTTTACATGTCACCAACGAGGTTGGTATATAAGGAGTTAGGGCTTGAACTGGTCGAACCTTTGCAAGACGAACATCGCAAATCTCACGGCCTCCCATGGGGGATGAAAAGAAAGACGATGGGGCAAGAGATCCTATCAAAATATTGCTCGAAGAAGCCCTCGAGTGACAAAGGAATGCGATGATGGACAGCTTTGCCCAAATCCTTCAGCAACTACCCAGGGGCGACACATCAGCGTCCAACAGCTACTCTAGAAACACCACATTGTTTAAGGTACAAGTTAATTTTTAAATCCCCATATTTCAGGGTCAGATAGACGCAAATGTTGTCGATAAATGGTTAAATCTGTTAGAGGATTATTTTTCTATTCATGATTTTTCCAGTCGGGAAAGGATTATTTTTGCTCTTCTCAAAGCAGCCCCCCACATCAAGGACTAGTGGGAAACCTACTACGAGCAGAAGGATGAAAGTACAGGCTCACTATTTTCAGCCGCACCCACTTGGAATTCATTCCAAGATGCCATCAAGGAGCAGTACTACCCTATCAAAAGCTATGGGGATCAATACATAAAGTGCACCATGCTGCGGCAGGGAAGGGACCAAGACGTGCTGGAGTTTACCAATATTTTCCATACCCTTCGCACGAAGTTGGGTATCAAGGATTCGGAGCAGCATTTGGTACTCAAATACCGTAGCTACTTACACAAGTACATCTAGGAAGAAATAGAATTCCTAAACATCTCGTCGCATGGCATGACATATTGATATGCCGTCAAGCTCGAGCAAAATTTTAAACAAAAGAAGCGAGACTTTGGATCTGTGAATCCAAAGCAAGGGAAAGGTGCTCCCAAACTACAAAATAAAGGACAAAGCCGAGGCGGGGTAGCCCAAGACAACCCGCCAAAGCTGCAGGAAAAGAACAATGTCGTGAAGCCAAAAAAGGACACGGGAAAGTGGTGTGAGTTCTATAATAGCTCCACTCACAACACAAGTGAGTGTTGGGTCAAGCAGTCACTGGTGGTCGAGCTAAAGGTTTTAGAATCAGATGCATGTTCTAACTCTGAGTCAGAACCCGATAAGGGGAATGATAAAGGGAAGTAGATTATTGATGTGGCCCAACACCATCGTTCCCACCATGAAGATCCAGATGGAGGAACCCAAAGATACAGAGGAGGAGGAGCATCTCTTCCTCTCCCATATGTGGTTAAAGGGCTCCCCGCTACAGTTCATTGTCGACAATGGGAGCCAAAAGAACCTCATTTTGGCAGAGGCCATGAAGCAGTTGGGCTTACTGACCATAGCACATCCACAACCGTACACCATCGAGTGGCTTCACCAAGGATGAGACCTTCGTGTGAACCAGTAGTGTCACCTTCCATACAACATCAAGCCATTCACAGATGAGGTATTGTGTGACATTTCTCCCCTTGAAGTTTGTGATGTATTATTAGGAAACCATACTTTTGGAAGTGACATGTTGTGTATGAATCAAGGCCCCGTGCTGTTATTGTTACTTTGGGAAATAAGTTGTACAAGATACCGAAGGTAGCACCGCCTACATCCATCTCTTTGGTTACTACAAAACAATGCAATAAGCTCATTTCCAAGACAGGGAAATTTGTTTTCCTAATGATACGCCCTCAAGGAAAGGAGAAGACAATGGCCATGACCTCTGGACAAGGCCCCTCTACACGACAACTACAGATGGACAAGGTTGTGGAGGAGTATGAGGACATCTTCACCTCCCTCGTAAGGGTTCCTTTGCACTGTCAGGTCAAGCACTCCATCGATCTGACCCCATGTGCATCATTTCCTAATGGAAAAATCTATCGGTGCTCTGTTCTAGAGAACGATGAAATCAAGAGGAAGATTCAGGAGCTACTACAGAAAGGTCACATCCATCCGAGTTCATCGCCTTGTGGGAGCCTGATCGTGTTGGTACAGAAGAAGGATGGGAATTGGAGACTCTGTATTGACTATCAGGCGTTGAACAAGATCATTGTCCATAATAGGTACTTGATCCCATGGATTGATGACCTCCTAGACCAACTGAAGGGGGGGAAATATTTCAGTAAGATCAATTTGAAGTTAGGATATCACCAGGTACCAATTGTACCCTTTGATGTGTGGAAGACTACCTTCAAAGCCAAGGAGGGCCTTTTCAAATGATTGGTTATGCCTTTCGAATTGACGAATGCTCCTACAACCTTCATGAGGCCAATGGATGATATCTTGTGGCCATTCACCAACTCATTTGTAGTGGTATACTTGGATTGCACCCTGATCTTTAGCCAGAGTTGGGAAGAGCACCTCCACCACATCCAACAGGTTCTCCAAACACTGTGACAACACAAGTTATGTGCCAGTTTGGAGAAATACACTTTTGGCATGACCCAGATTCAGTATCTAGGATACATTATTGATGAACATGGGGTGTCACGCGGAATGAGTCGATCTTGCGGACAAGACAGACCTTCCTAGAATCTAATGAAGACCTAATGACAAACAAACCAACCAGACACTATCTTTCTCTAAATGCGCTTTATAAATAGTGGTAAACAAATGTGTTTAAAGGCCTACCTCA
>APFE031678156.1:161249-233380 GCA_000404065.3 Pinus taeda | reverse complement strand
CGACAAAAGTAATTTGCGCTGTGCTGGACATGATTGCAGCACTTCCAAAGCCGACATTGCTGAGGGTGAAACAGCTAACTCCTCAACAATGTTGTAATTCTGAGCTGCTCTCGCATGTGGATTGAAAGTAGACTTTCGAAGTACACCCTTGGTGGGTGATTTGATTACTAAGTCCGGGTTAGGTTTCTTGATCTGTAGTGGATCAAAACCGGGAGCTGAGCTTAATGGATTTGAATGAGAAGATTCTGCTTCCTTTCCATCAACAGGACTTTTACTACCATAATCTTGTGATCGAGTTGCAATCCTTACATGAGACATCATCAATATGGGTTCTTCATTGGCACTGGAGGAGGAACCTATCATCTTAATATCTTGAGCTGGAAAAGGATCCTTCAAGACAGTAGGAGTTTGGGAACCTTTGACGATTTTTGCAACCTTCGCCCGATGAGGGCAGTCTCTCGTATAATGGTATTCATCACAAATGAGACACGGATAACGAGGTTTGCGCTTTTCTTCAGAGGGTTCCACTTTTTCAGGTTTCTCTTTTGGATTTTTCTCTTTATTATTCTTCTTTCCTTTCTTCTTACCACCGTTTTTAGGTTTAGCTGTAGAAGATTCTACAATGTGAATATCGGCGGAAAGTTCCGCGGAAGACTCTCCTGTCAGGGAATCTGGCAAGGTTATTATAGGAGAATAATTCTTAGAAGATTTCTTCTTACTTTTAGTATTTACCGTGCCAATCATACCATCAGCGGCATGAGACGCTGAAGGAGCAGCAGCAATTTGATTTTGATTAGGTAGGTTGGGGGTCTTCTCGTGTAACGTACCCGACTAAGTGTAAACTAAGTCAAGGTACTCCCCTTGAGCAACGACTTGCTCTTCAGTAACTACTCTGGCTTTAGCTACATCTTCAGTGATCTTAGGTAATAAGGATTTTACAAACCACTCCGCTAAGATTTGATCTGGGATATAAACCTTCACTAAACGTTGTCGACGTCTCCATTCATGGATATGATCTGAGATGTAAGTGGACGTCGATTGCTTTAACGAAGTTAATAGCTTCGTGTCATTGTCATATTTGACTAGCAACTGAAAATGAGTTAAAAACGAGGTAGCTAACTGACTAAAATCATAAAAAGTGGCTCCCGGTAATTCGATATACCATTTGGCCGCAAGACCAATTAGAGTGCATTGAAACAAATGTAATCGAATAGAATCATCAGACATGGAGTTGGATGCACACCAGAGATGATAAGTCATCACATGGTTCGACGGGTCCTCTCTAGGTTTACCTTCGAATTTCGGAATATCACTGGGCAACTTATGCGGCATTGGCGGCCAATACGGAAGATAATTGATTGGATCGTTCGTAAGGCGCGTCAGGTTAGGTAAGTCCAAAGTTGCAATGAATGGTAACTGACGATTAGGGTCTCTGAAACTTGGGGTCTACAAACCAGCCCCAGGAGGAGGATATCCAGGATAACTAGGAATGGGAATCGCATTCGAGATATTTTGTCCTCCTGGAAAACCAGGATTAACCGGACCATACTGGGGCTGCTGAGGTTGTTGATATGTATACCCAGGGTACGGTTGATACTGATAGGTTGGTTACTGTGCAGCAAGACCATATTGAGGTTGATACTGTCCTTGCTACGGAGGTTGATTAAATTGAGGCTGAGAGGTAACAACCGTACTTCCTACAGGCATCTAGACCGAATTCTGGACCGTAGATCCAGACTGAGGTAAAGAGGTCTGAGGAGTAGACACAGGAACAGTAGAAACCAGAGCTGCTGATACTCCAGAAGAAGGTGGGGTAGATGGAGAAGATGTTGCAGTAGTTGCAGCAGACGTTTGAGGTGGAGTACGAGGCGTACTAGGCCCAGACTGAGAAACTAAAGAAGGTGCAGAAGTTTGAATAGTAGACTGGACGGGTTACTGAGATGGACCAGCGACCATAGGTTGTCCAGGTTGAGATGACGACTGCACATTCGGTTGCAAGACCTGCTAATTTTGAGATGGATCCCACACCAAATTTGTTCCGGGGTATGGACCTTGAGGATACTGAGGACCATAACCGAGTTGAGGGTAAGGTTGATAATACGGGTGACCAGAATGCGGTTGGTAACCTTGAGATGGGTACTGACCTTGGGGTTGATAACCCTGAGGCACGTACTGATACTAGGGTTGACCTTGAGGTACGTACTGATGTTGACGTTGACCTTGGGGTACATACTGATACTGAGGTTGAACTTGGGGTACATACTGATACTGAGGTTGACCTTGGGGTACATATTGAGTCTGGGGTTGAACTTGAGGAACTTACTGTTGAGTACCTTGAGGCTGCCCCCCAAGCATATACTGAGTACCCTGAGGTTTCCCAGGCACATATTGAGTACCTTGAGGTTGCCCCCCAGGCGGTAACTGATCACCTTGAGGTTGACCTGACATCATCAAAATTTCTTCTGCACTCAACGGCTTAGTACCACTACTTCCAGTTAACAACTTTTGTTCAATAGGACGAGGAGACGCTCCCGAAAAAGTACCAGAAATGGACTGATACCCAACAGGAACAGAAGGACCGTCGTATAAATAGGCTTCCGGAGATTGGGAATACATGGATGATGGACTAGACATATTTAATGCAGGATAATGATCTCTAGGTGAAGGGTGATAAAAAATGCGAGGTGGTGTAAAACTAAGTCCCAGATTTTCTAAAAGATTGGTCAGTGAACGGTACCAATCAATGCTCCTAGGCGGACTATAAAAAATTGATTCACGCTCCCTAAGCTCTAAGATAGATCGATTATCCGGAAAAGGGAAGCTTTCTTCGATATCTGCAATAGCAAGCTCTTCGATCGCTATGAGTCCAGCGGGAAGATCTCGGGTAATTACGGTTTCTACCCTAGGAGAACTAGGACCACTAGGAGTCGGAGAAACAAACTCTTATACGGGGGTAGGAGAAACTTCAGATTCGGGTTCAGATACGTCAGGTTCTTCACCTATATCACTAGCAAACGTAATGCTACCAGTAACCTCTGAAATTACTACTGGTTGAGAATCAGAATATTCTACCAAAGAAGGTTCTCCTTCTTCAGATGACCCACTTCTACCACTACTGGGAGTACGAGAACTCTCAAGCCTTCAAAGTGACTTGGTATATCTTCAGGAGGTTGACCTTGAAGTCTACGAGAAGTCCTTAGTAAATCAGCCACATTAACAAACTCAGGGGATTGGCCCCGAAGTCTACGGGAATGTCTCGGTAATTCAGCCACAGTTAAAGACTTTTAACTACTTCACACGCAAACAAAATAAAATCTCAATGAAAGTCACCTAAAGTCTCTAAGGAACCAAACAAATTTGAAGCACACACCTAAAGAATCTAAGAGATCAAACACACACAAACAGTAACTCTCCGAACCGAAAACACTAGTTGGTGATGAAATCCAACGTCGCAGAGTTCGATATAGAAATAGCGGTTGGAATAGTTACCCCGGCAACCTGCTTAATGAATAGACTAGACCAGGTTTCTCCACTTAACCGTCTCGAGTGAAGAGAACCCCCCAGAAAATCCAAGTGAGTCTAGCCGACGTCTGCTCCAGGTACAGTGGGATCTTCTCGCCACCATCACCTTAGGAAGAATCCTAGAGAATATGGACACTAAGGTCACCAACAGAAACAAATACACCTGGGGGAACAGTCTACGATCCGATACGCACGCAAGGGCAGAGTAGCAAGCTCAATCCCCTTGAAGGCTCCTCGACATAAACCGAGGTTTACCAACAAGTGACCCCAGGCTCCTCGACAATAATCCGAGGTTTACCGTTTGTAATACGTGAATATCTGGCGTCTTTCCCAATGAGGAAGGATTGATTCCCACACTGGTTCGGACACGATCTCGTGCTTCTCCTTTAAGAGGAGCTTTCCCAGAGCATAGATGCAACAATTGGATTTCTCCTACCACAAGATAAAGCTACTTGTTTGTTTTACTTATCTTGGAGAGTTAATTACTCCCTACTCCAAGATACTAGCCTAAGCTATATTGGTGTATCAGAGCCCTAGAAACAAAAAATTTTCTAGATTGATTTTATATTAAGCGTGATTTTTAGTGGTTTTTGATTAAGTCAAAAGGTGATGGAGATGAAACTTATGGTGTAAAGACTCGACTCAAAATCACTACAAAAATGCACTTAAGATGATTAAATAATCTTTTCTCTTCAATGAAGTTCTAGCTAAGAAAGAGTTGGAAGATGCAAATACTTAAAAACACAAATCTTTCTTTAACGATCAAATCAAAAGAAGAGTATTCGTTTCAATGCACTCAAAAATGAGACAACTAATTATTTCCACAAGAATTTCTCTTTTCATTCGAAAACTCAAGTGCTACTAAGAACAAACGTTTTCAAAAGAGACCTTTCATTTTTTGTTAAAACACATTTAAAACTATAACTAAAGAAAATCTTTGAGAAAACTATTGAATAAAGCAAACTTAAGATCTACAAACTAAAAAAACCCTATTTTAAGTAAAAAGCTTACAAAAAATATTTTTGATGATGTTTTACTTGGTCACAAAAAAACCAAGGACTAATTTGTCTAGAATCACAAATAAGTCAAGAACAACCAATTTTGTTTTCCTTTTTAAAAATGAAAATCCAAACTTTCAATCACAAGTCTTTCGAAGTTTTGTAAAGAGAAAACTCAAAGCGGATTTCTCAACAAGGGGAGATTTCATAAATGGTCAAACTCTCAAGAAGACTGGTAGACACTAAGGTGATCTGAAGTCCCTATAGCCTCTAAGCTCAGAGCCACTACACAACCAAATCGAAAAACAAACCCAACAAGCAAAACTTCTAGGAATTTCACCTAAAACCCTAATGCTAATGAAATTAAACTAAGGAAAGATTTCAACCAGTCACATGCAGGTATGGGCAGAAGATAACCACTAGAAGAACAAAATAAAACTAACTGAAAGAGAAAAAGTCAAAATTTTCAAAAATTTAGCAGGGTACGCAGGAGCAGAGCTTACCCAGGTGCGGGTACGCTCTGTGCACAAAGTAAACGTGCGTATAGGTACGCACTGTGATACAAGTGCAGACTGCGGACTTCAACCAAAGTAATGAAAAATAAAAATAAAAACTAAATCCACTAAGTCTACCCAAAGCCACACACAACAAGCCAAAAAAAGAAACAAAAAGGCAAGTTTCTCAAGTCAAAGAAAAACAAGGAAAACAATCAAGTCCCCAGCAGAGTTGCCATTTTGTCACGCGGAATGAGTCGATCTTGCGGACAAGATAGACCTTCCTAAAATCTAATGAAGACCTAATGACAAACAAACCAACCAGACACTATCTTTCTCTAAATGCGCTTTATAAATAATGGCAAACAAATGTGCTTAAGGCCTACCTCATGTCCAATGCAAGTTTGGAGATGCCTTCGCTCCTTTGATCCAAGTAAGTTCCTTTGTCACAAACCTACAAGCACAAACAAGGCAAACAATTAAATAGCACCTGAATATCCAATATTATAAAACATATTTAACATGAAAGTCAAGGAGTCCATGAAACAAATAACATGAGATACTTGTTGAGAAAATGAGCTTGATTGTATTAATTCAAAAGGAGAAGAACCTTACAACCTTTGCCTTGACGCTGTACAAGCTCCTCCCAGGGTCCAACAAGAAGTCTCCTTTACTTTGACAAGCTTCACTCACTCCCCAATGAAGCCAAAAAGGTATGTGATCTCTCCTCTTAAGCTCAAATAGGAAGTCTTGATTTCACTAGCATTTACCCTCAAAAGTTCAGCTTCTAACCTCTCTGGCCATTAACCCAATGCCTCAATTTATAGTGCAATGGAGATCAGTTACCAGGTCCTCCTTCAAAGGGATAGCATCCACCTTCAAAGGGATAGCTCCTCCCAACAAGGGATTAGTTCCTCCTACTATGGGATGCATGAACCACTTGGAGCGAACAATCCACGTAACAAATGCTTCTAGAAAACTCTAGAATTAACCCAAGATGAGTTTTTTAAGATAAAGATTGTGCCTTTTGACTTTTACATGGGTACGCACCCTCCCCTTTACATACAGAGCGTATAAGTACGCAGATATTCTGAACAGAAGGTGTGGGCCCGCAGGCAAAAGAGAGAGAAAGTGCGGAACCAGAGTTACATTGCTTTTTTTATGTCTTTCTCTCATTTCTAAAGCTTGTTTTGAAGAGCTAATGTTTAAGACTTGCTTAGGAAGCTGGTATAGGTAATGATAGACCTACATCGACTGCAAATAATCAAGGTGACGACATTTTTGTGTAACAGGGGGTGCATGTGGATCCATCCAAGATCCAAGTCATTTGGGATTGGCCATCTCCAACCACTCTGATAGAGCTCTGTAGCTTTCTAGGTCTTGCCAACTTTTACGTAGGTTCGTGTTTGGATTTTCTCATATCACTTGGTCCTTGAGTCAAGTCACCAAGGGAGGAGTGAAAGAAAAATTATTTTGGTCTGAATCTCAATAGAAGGCATTCACGGAGTTGAAATATCGTTGTTATAGACATATTTGGGCATTGTAACCCCAATCTCATATGTCCATAAACCAAGGGCTTCTAAGCCTCTAAAAGTGTTGTTTCATACCCTAAAGGAGCAAGGTGATCTGATTACATCATCTCCCAGAAGTTCTACCTGAAAAACTACTCAGAACTAGTCAAAACTGGACCATCTCACCTGCTCCATGGACAAGTTGCGATGCATCTCACCTAATGCACATGGGGGGTGCGATGCATACTGAAAAGCCCTTCTATAGGGTGTGATGGGTGAGAGTAGACAAATGGCAACAACATTTTGCAAGGTGGATGATCATGGAATCTTCCAGAAACTTCTCCTGTGACACTTGCCTCTCTGAATTCGCCTAGGGATGAGTAAGAGATCATGAAATCACCAAGTGGAACCAAGAACTATCAGAGGAATGACACTAATCAAAAACCTAGAAGCTAACTCACCCACCTGCAAACATGTATATATGGATCCCTCATCCTGGAGATCTAGAGGCTGGAATTTTTTGTCTTGTAAGGAAGTGTTGTTGGTTTCTCTATGGAACGTCATAGTGTTGGGTGATCTAGCTTTTCATGAGGTGAAGAGGGCTTTCATGCTGAGAGGATGTCACTGGGTCAGACCAATGGGTTGTAATCCTCTCTTCTACTACTTCTATCAATAAAGCTATTTAAGTTTTCCTCCATATTCTTGTATATCTTTCAATCTCGAATTGATATATGCATTTGTTGGTTAATATATATATTTGATCATATAATGTTTATGATTATAGATCTCTATGTTTTGATGGTATTATGCTGCTTTGACCTACAGGTTTTCTTTGAAGCAGGACAAGTAAAGAAGGAGTGGTGAATCTTTGTCAAAGGAGGGAGGAAACAAGCAAGGATCCAAGTGAAAGACTGAGGTTGGTACTCTCTACTTCTCTCTCATCTATCTCTCATAAAGGAAAACGCAAGTAACTTTAATTTGTTTGTTTCTAAGATAGCTACCCGTCTTAGTGGGACTAGAAGCTCTGAATGGACACTAGTTTTCCAGATAACAAAATGGTGACTCCACTGGGGAGCGAATAGCTTATTTGCTTGTTTCTAGTTTGTTTGCTTTATAAGCTACAGACAAAGCCTGAGGTTAAGCCAGCTAGCCCTTGAACTGCTTTTTCTATGCAACTGCAAAGTAGATAATCACTACTTTAGTCAATCTCCGAGTTATTTTATGAATTAAACATCTGACTTGTGAACATCCTAAGTGCCCTGGTGGTAGCTCAAGTAACCTCATTAGATCAGCCCTTATGTTTTGTGTTTACTGACTATCATTAGCTCAGCCTAAATCCCTGAACGAAGCTGCAAACTATGAGCAAAAATAAAGCCCAGTCTCATCCTTGGACCATCGCACTGTCTCTCATTGGTAGTCTGGATGCATCGCACCTCCCATGTGCTATAGGTGAGATGCATCCCTGTTTCCTTGTGTTACAGGTGCAATGATCAGATAAGACTGTTTCTGCCTCCAGATTTTGGTTTTTTCTTCATTGTCTTTAGCTTTATTCAATAGTTTTGTTGTTTGTGATTAGTATATCACTGTTGAAACTCTCTTCCTTTACATTATTCATCCTCCATTGTATAAAGAATTGTGAATTTTTTTATGTATTTTTCACCATTTATAGTTCTCCTTTGCAAATAGTAGCTTAATCGAACTGTCGTCTTTTGATTTGAAAGTGTCGCAAGTGTCATTTTCAGTCGAAGAAAAGAATCCTCCTCTTTTTGATAGTCGATTATACTTTTTCTCTTGTATTTTATTTAAATTAATAGTACTTCAAGTGTCGAAAGCAATTTTCAACTCAAAATCGCAAAGTGTCGTCTTAGTCTTCTTTTCGTTTTGTTTTTTAAAGAAAACTGTTAGTACTGTCGCTTTGAAAGAAAGATAGTTCAGATCTGTACTTAGCATTATTTTTTTCATTCACACATTAAGAAAGTGGAAAACAAATACATGCATGTGCATTTGCATTTAGACTGCTTGTGGAGATTGATTTAGGACAGTGCATCTTAGTGTGTGCTCTCTGCTCTATGTTGAAAGGATTTTACTTCTCTTTCCTTAGTAGCTAGGATTTTCATTGCAAAAAGAAATTAAACGACTGTTTATCATCTTAGATTGCATATTTAGGAGTTGTATATCTACATCACACGGTGAACCTTAAAGGCAAACTTCTTAAGAAAGATCAACATAAAGTAAATTTCAATGAACATAAAAACGCTTTGGAACCTTATGCACAACATCTAGAAGTCTAGGCTAGAGACATATTCCAGCGTCGTAAAGCCTGGTAACTATCGCTTTCATTGTAGGTTGGGTGATTCCTCCTCTTTGAGATGAAAAGTGCCAGTATGGACTTGTGCTCCCATGTACCGTCAAGTATATATGAGGAGACCACAATAGGCTATATCCTTTATCCTTAGGAAGTCGTGTCTACCGCCCTATCTATCACAATGCACTGAACACAGCATTTAGGAAGATTGACTGTCGTACCGTAAAAAGTATTCTGTAGTTTTGCAATTGGTTTGGTACTCTCTGTCTAGATTTCCAGAGTAGTCACTTTCGTTCCTTTTCAGACTCCTTAAAAGAAAAGGTCCATCTGAGCACTTGTCACTTCAAGCTCATTAAAAATCGAAGGCGACTAGAGTCATCTTTAGCTTTTTCTCGACTCTTAAAAATTGAAAAAGCAAGTTGTGTCAAAGCATCATAAAATTTATTTTAATCGGAATAAACATCATTGTTCCCTCACATTGGTCTTAGGTTGAGAAAATGGAGTCCACCAATCAAGGATTTCCCCTTGGGGGAAATCCTAGTCCTTTCTCCTCTTAGGGAGATGTTGGTGCACCTCATATGGCCACATTGTCCCTTCCAGGACTGACAATTGGTCTGCCGGTATGGATTTTCTCGACCTCTGTCGTACAAAACAATCGTGTTTCCTGAGCAATCAAATCAACAACTAGATGATACTAGAGTTACCCCCCAACCTTCTACTTCATTTTTTTCTCCCTCTCCTTCTTCCTCTTCGCTTGGCGAAGCTAGTAAAACTAAAAACCAAGTCACAAAAAAGAAGAAGAAAGGGAAGGAGAAGAAGAAGAATAAGCCAACGGAAAAAGGGGGCAACCAAGCATCGTCTAGCGAAAATCCACACACTGCACCATCCAAGCCTAAATCTCCATGTGTCATTTGCAAAGGGGACCACTATTATCGAGATCGTCATTGCATCCCATGGATCTTAAGGGACTAGTCTCCCCACTTGCACAATCCAGTGTCGTCAACCTTTGACGATCATGTTGAGAGTACACCGTCAACTAGTGAAAATGAAGTCAATGAATAGAAAGGAAGATTTAAATTTCCTTGTAGACTGGGTGAAGGTGATAATGCCATCCACCATTGTCCCTTCCTAGATGAAGCTAAAAGAGTCTTGGATAACCGTCCTACTTCATTGCTACGGCTTCCTCTTGGATATAAGAAATTCTTTCCGAGTCCATCACTAGTTGAAAATCTGACTGACACACCCTTATGGTCAGTCAAAGCATCTATCATTAAAGATAAACCCTATGAGTCCACACCGAACCAAATTCAACAGGTCGAGACGGAAGTCAACCCAGTCTTGTCTTCAGAAGGTCTACCTTCAGATGATACAGTCACCAAAGAGAATGAGAATGACACCGTTCAAATTATTTTCATCAACATAGAATCCAATGAGCATGGGGGAAATCTACCTGTTCCTTTACCGTAGGAAGGAAGTTCGTCAGAGATTTACCTGGTCGTTTATTCGATCCCTCCTCTAAGCAACCTAGTCATTCCCTTCGATTGGAATCTACTAGGAAAACCCCATCTACCATCTAATGTACCATTCTGAATCATAGTGCAAACTTACATAATGGTCATGGTTGGTACTATCATAGATGAAGGGGCTTCTGTGAGTATCCTTTCCTCAACTTCTTGGAAAGCGCTTGGTTCGCCGTCGCTTCTACCTAAGATTCAAAATCTGACAGGCTTCAACAAAGGAACCATTCGACTGTTAGGTATCCTTCCAAATTTTCCTATAACTTCCAGAAGGAAAACCGTTCATCTAAATGTGATGGTAGTCCAAGGACCTTTAGATTACAATCTACTCCTTGGGCATGACTACATTTATAGCATAGGAGCTATTGTTTCCTCACTCTTTCGAGTGATGTGTTTTCCGCATGAAGGCAAAGTGGTCCAACTCGTAGACCAGCTTTCATTCCCCGGCTCACACATAGCTACTAGTCAAGTGCCATCCGTAACAAGTCTTTTCGCACAAGGAATGTCTCATCAATCTCCAATCCGTCCACCTAATGAGCACAAGTGATTCGGTGATTGTGACTGAAACCCAGGGGGCATGCACCATGGTCTGCTTCGGCAGGAAAACTTTAGGTATAGGGTAGGTTTCCGTGAAGGATATATGACTAGTCTAACACACCCGTACATTTAGGAAAATGGGCTTAGGCTATAATAAGATTCCCTCGTCAAAGCTATGTGAGTGGAGGCATTGCACCATTCACCTTTGTCCATTGCGATGGACAAAGCCCGGGAAGTGTTTTTATCTGCTACGCAGGTGGAACCATCTTGTGAATGCAAGAACTTCTATATGGTAACCTGTAAACTCTACTTCTCTATACCTAGGGGCATGCAAACCTTTTGCATGCAAGTGACAAGCAACCAGCGTAACTCTAACCCCGTAGTTTTTACTAACTTCAACTGCTTAAGTTAGGTAATTGGTCTAATCAACCATTCACCTTTGTCGGGACCAACGGAAATGACAAATTAAAGGAGATGTTTCCCATCGAGAAGCTATCCTACCTAACCTTAGTAGTTCTTTAACCACTAAGATAGTAATTGATCATTCCTAGCCTGCATACGAAAGGCTGTGGAGAAAATTTTTGAATGGGGCAAGCTCCCTAAAAATGAACCTATTGATGATACATCCTTATTATATGACTGGCACGAGCAGTTTTATGCGAAGTTCAAGCTCATTAAAAAATAAAGCTAGCAATGAGCATATGTTCCACTAGAGTTTAAGCTCATTAAAAAATGAACCCACCTTTGGTAAAACCATTGCGATCACATTATTATCAGCTTTTGAACCTTGGTCGTGTTCTTACCATCACCTCCACTCTTTTTTAGCTGATCATACGCCTCCATTTGATTGTTTACCCATTTTTGAGGAACAGTTGCGATGAGTGATTCTATTAGCCACCTTCTTTACACTGCCATGATTGAAAAGTTCCAAACCTTACCTGCAACCAGCTGCTATCCGAAAACATCACTTGTTCCTCAAAAAACAAGTCTTCTTTAAGCTCTTTTCATCTAACTCGTAAAATATGAAAAGATTGCTGAGAAATTGGCCTCTCCAGCTCGTTAAAGTGATTGGAAGTGCCATCCCTCCTCTATATTTTAATATTTTTGGACCTGAGGGATCATTGCACAAAAAGATCGAGCGCTTGTCTTGTTCGGCTCATTAAAACTATCGAAAAGTCATCCCTTTCGTATTATTTTATACTTTTTCAGACTTAAGGGATTATATTACAAAAAAGGATTACTAGAGTTTCCTTTCTGTCTCTTTTCAGACTCTCTAAAAATGAAAAGGATAGAGTTTTCTTTGTTGTTAAACTCGTTAAAACAATAGCGACGAACTTGTCCATGCAGACAAGAGCGAATTTCACTGTCACTAGGCTCATTAAAATATAGCAACGGGTTTGCCCGAAGGGAAAATTATAGAACAAGCATATGTTATCCTCCTCAAGCTTTACAAAAATAAAGAGGTACTAGTCAGAAATGACTGGGGAAAAATTGGGAAGAAAACTTGAAGAAACTTTATTGGTAGCAGGTCGCTCTTGAACATGACACTTTCACTCCATCACCATGATTGAGTTAGGTTGGGTTATTCCGTTCACTGGTCATATCACCATTGGTCCTCTGTACCATCCATTTTTCGGGTTAATGCTATCAATCCATTTCAGTGTCACCAATTTGTTCAAGAGAAGTCACTCAGAGAATTCACCAACCCAGCTTATGTCTCATCCGTTGGAATACTTTCACACTTCATTCTTTCATAACCGCCACCCTGAACCTTGTATCATCAGATTGTTTTCACCTCCATAAAAATCATTTGCTCTGTTTCGTGTTGTAGATGTGGGATTCATTAAGGCCCTCCTATGATGGGTCACTTCTTGTCGACATTAGCTCATTATCCAAGAAGTTGACTTAGGAACAACCCTTTCAGTACTTTGAAGTTTGCATGCCTCAATGGCAAGTTTCTCACTTCTGGTGACAGGTTTACATCAATGGCCTTCGACCAGAATATTTTTCGTGGTGTTCGACATCGACTCATGTATACACACCACGTGAATTGTACTGCCGTATCTTGAGGGTCATCATCATTATTGGAGATTCCTCTCGCGCCTGTTAATAACTTACATCATTGGCTGGTAATCAAGCGATGTATTTCCATTTTCGACTTCAGAACATCTTTTCACATGAATCGACCTGTACTTCGGCGAAGATTGAACGAGTTTGAAGACCCAGGATCTAATTTCATCCATCCAAGCTACAATATATTCAGGAAAGTAAGGAAATCAACTGTACATCATAGCTACACAAATAATCATCCAAGCCAAAGGATGATGGCTCTACCAAAATCATCAGTCTGTCACACACACGGTTGTCTGTCATATGTACATGAAAATGAATTTATAAAGTTAAGCATGGGAATGCCCGCCTTAGCTAGATCATGAAAATATTATGAAGATAATGTATTGTATTGTATCTTATTACAGGTCACCTTTTAGTTTGAAAAACCTCGGATCCTCATGATAAATCATTTCACCCGACATCAGAATATTTACGACCTCATGCTTTAGGGGGAAACTTTTATAGACATATTTGGGCACTGCAACCCCAATCTCATATGTCCATAAACCAAGCGCTTCTAAGCCCCTAAAAGTGTTGTTTCATACCCTAAAGGAGCAAGGTCAGCTGATTACATCATCTCCCAGAAGTTCTCCCTTAAAAACTACTGAGAACTAGTCAAAATTAGACCATCTCACCTGCTCCATGGTTAAGGTGTGATGCATCTCACCTAATACACATGGGGGATGTGATGCATACTGAAAATCCCTTCTATAGGGTGCGATGGGTGAGAGTAGACAAATGGCAGAGACAGTTTGCAATGTGGATGATCATGGAATCTTCCAGAAACTTCTCCTGTGACACTTGCCTCTCTAAATTCACCCAGGGATGAGTAAGAGATCATGAAATCTCCAAGTGAAACCAAGAATTATCAGAGGAATGACACTAATCAAAAACCTAGAAGCTGACTCACCCACCTATAAACATCTATATATGGATCCCTCATCCTAAAGATACAAAGGCTAGAATTTTGTATCTTGTGAGGAAGTGTTGTTGGTTTCTCTTTGGAACATCATAGTGTTGGGTGATCTAGCTTTTCATGAGGTGAAGAGGGCTTTCATGCTAGGAGGATGGTGCTGGGTCAGACCAATGGGTTTTAATCCTCTCTTCTACTACTTCTATCAATAAATCTATTTGAGTTTTCCTCCATATTCTTGTATATCTTTGAATCTCAAATTGATATATGCATTTGTATGGTTAATATATATCTGATCCTATATTATTTATGATTGTAGATCTCTATTCTTTGATGGTATTGTGCTGCTTTGACTCTATAGGTGTTCTTTGAAGCGAGACAAGTAAATAAGGAGTGGTGAAGCTCCTCAAAGGAGGGAGGAAACAAGCAAGATGCCAAGCGAAAGACTGAGGTTGGTACTCTCTGCTTCTCTCTCATCTATCTCTCATAAAGGAAAATGCAAGTAACTTTAATTTGTTTGTTTCTAAGATAGCTACCCGTCTTAGTGGGACTAGCAACTCTGAATGGACACTAGTTTTCCTGATAACAATCGCCTCTGGTCGGCACTAGTGCTCGCATTACCAGACTTGCAACAACCATTTTAGGTCGAGACATATTCCTTTGACTATGCTATTAGGGCAGTCCTTACTCAACACAGGCATCCAGTGGCATATCACAGTGAGACACTTTCAGACACAGTTCAAAAGTATCCCACTTATGACAAAGAGATGTATTCCATTGTGCAAGTCTGCTAACAATGGAAGCATTACATTTTGGGGAAGTAAATGATCATCCACACAAACCATCAACCCCTGCAGTTCATACAGCCCCAAGGGAAATTGCAAAATGATTTCTATCAGAAGTGGTCCACATACCTGCAACAATTCCATTTGAATATCAAGTATAAGAAGGGCAGCACCAATAATGTTGCAGATTGCCTCAGTCAACCACCGATCATGGTGTTAACCACCGTGTTCAACTCTTGTGGGCACAAGACTTCTGATTGGCCACTTCTCTACAAAAGCGACCCAGAATTCAGCCACACATGCCATACACTCTTGGAGGGTCAGCATGTTCCATATTTTCACCTCCAAGATGCCCTGTTATGCCCCCTGGGTCACCTTTGTGTTCCTTCAAGTGAGCGTGACAAGATGATTTGGGAAGCACACTACAGTTAGGTTATTGGGCATTTCAGGGTCGAGAAAACAGTGGCAGTACTACAAAAGTATTTATATTGGCCAAATCTTCGATAGGATTTCGGGAAGTACTTCAGAACATGCACTGCCTGCTCCATTGCCAAACTGACCATCAAGAAGAAACGCCTCTATACCCTGCTGCCTACCCTTAGTCAACCTTGGGAATCCATCTCCATGGATTACATTTCAGGCATTCCTTTCACTAAGCATGGAAACGACTGTGTTTTTGTGGTCGTCGACAGGTTCTCGAAGATGGCCATTATGGTGGCCTGCAAGAAGAATATCACAGCAGAAGCCATTGCTAAACTCTTCTTTGAACAAGTGTGGGTACACTTTGGGATCCCACAATCTATCATCTCAAATCAGGATAGCAGGTTCCTCAGTACATTTTGGTCCAGCCTCTAGTCGTTGCTAGACACCAAACTCACCAAGTGCATAGCCTTCCATCCTCAAACTGATGACCAGACAGAGGTTGTCAACGGGATGATCATACACATTCTGCGCATGTACAACTCAAAGCATCCATGCACATGGGATGATAGCCTCCCCTATGTTCAGCACAGCTACAACCGGGCTCTCCACGGCTTGAGTAGCCACAACCCTTTTCATGTGGGTTTGGGATTCCAGCCACTATGTCCCATTGATGTGGCCATGCCCTTTGTTGCTACTCACGCAGACTTGGCTCATGTCTAGTTCGAAACATATAAGGAAAATAGCTTCATTGAGCACATCCAACATATTTTCCAGTAGGTCCATGACATTCTGGAGAAATCAAATGCCAAGTACAAGAAGCGACATGATCAACATCGGGTGCCACACAAGTTTCAACTAGGTGACAAAATCTGGTTGCATTTGTAAAAAGAATGCCTTACCGGAGCCTATCGAAAACTCAGACCACTCTGATTGGTCCTTACACCATTACCAAAGCTATGGGAGACAATGCATTTGAGCTTAGCATTCCTGCATTCCTTGGCCTGCACCTACTGTTCAATGTGGACTGCCTTCGGCCATACTTTCCACCATTTCTAGACACCTCCGACATTGCAAAACAACTCACACCCACAGAGTTAAATCTAGATTGCATGGAACAAGCTGAAACTGATCGAATCATGGACACACAGATCAAGCACACTCACCAAAAAAATATCCAACTGTATCAAATTGTCAAAGAAGGCCAACTCCTTCACCAGGGAAAGTGGCTCACCAAGGAGCAAGTTCAGCAGAAGTTTCCTCATCTCATGGAGGAACTCAATGCAATGGGGACCATTGCTTCCTAAGGGGGGAGGAATGATCCAGGTGGATATTGGTGGCCACCCGCCAAGTCCACTTGGACCCCCACCATTGTTTCTTTCAACTTTTCATTTTCCTTAATTGTAGCACAGTTTACTAGTTTTAGCAGTTTTTCGGGTCCTAAACTTCCAGAGCCATTTTGAGGCCCTAAACAATGTTTTTTGGAAAAATTGGTAAAAACATGGGTCCATGGACTAATGTTGCTCTTCACAAAGTTGTATTTCTTAGATAGATATTTCTAACGAGATATTGTGCACATCAAATGGAGATTGTATGCCAAATTTACGACCCTGGGAAGTTGATGTACCGATTTACCCAAACGGGGCCCATTGTTTGGCGTTTCATCTTCTAGGGTTAGGTTTTTTATGTTTATGGTTTTCCATTGTTTCTCAACAATAAATAGTCCTTCGAGCCTCATTGTAACATAGTTCAGAGGTATGTAGCCGCCACATCTCTTCTCAGAGATAAGCTACCATCGCCCTAGTTGGTTTATCTCCAATTCTGTTTATAAGCATATTTTAGTATTTTACATTAATGAAATGAAGTATTATTTCCACTGCATCTCTATGTTGATGGTTTTCTATATAATTGGTTGTGATCCTGTTTAAATCCAGATCATATGGCCACATATCTTATGAATATATGATAGTTAAGGGACCAATTGCAAGGAATTGGAGAAGTTATATCCAATTTAGAGATGACCACCTATGTACTAAATGCTTTGCCACCTGAATGGAGTAGTTTTGCAACTACTGTCTACTCAATAAAAATATAGTTTTCCCGTTGATTAACTATGGGCTTAATGTATTTTGGAAGAAACAATATTGAAGAAAAAGGATAACACTGAATCAAAGGAAAAGTCTCAAGACTTTGTTGTAAAACCCAAGAAGAAGAAAGCGGAGTTTGGAATGTACAAAGGAAAACAAGATATGTCCAAGATACAATGTTATGGATGCAATGAATATGGAAATTCCAAGAGGGATTGTCCAAACAAGAAAAACAACAAAAGGAAGGAAAGGAATGTAGCTCACATAGCTGAAGAAAAGGAAGAACTTGAAAAGAAGCCAAAAAGTGAAGATCCTAAGGATCTCTACTATTGAATAAGCTCCACCTATATTAGATTTATTTATAGTTTTTCTTTATTTTATCAGGAAGTATCAGTTAGAGTAGCATGCACCATTGCATTCTCTAAAAGAGTCTTGATTTTTGTGAAGCATGACATCCTAAAAGGAAGCATATGATAGTATAAGATTTAGAGTCTAAACGATCAATTTTCTTTGGAAGGGATCATCTAGCTAACAAGAATGAGAAGATTTGGACCATCTTGCACATCACAATTCATCCAATTATTTTCTAACATAATGTTAGAGGTGGTCATCTTGTAGAAAGGATCACCAGGATCCTCCAATAAGAAACATATTTAGGGAAGGTTCTTTTGTTGGAAAATGTAACTAGTTTAGGTCTTCATAGTTATCTTTGTACTTATGACATTTTATGTTTTTGTAAAATGAAGAAAAATAATTATTATTTTCTAGCATGGGTTTCATGCTTAAGATATTTTTTCAATAGGTCAAGCATGTTCTTAATGCTTTTAGGTTTTTTCAAGGTAAAAGAGTATTTTCCATAACTTTTGAAGTTACATTTGAACATTGACAAGAAAGAGAAATGAAAATTTTATATTAAGTAAAATTGTCAAATTTTTCCATATAATCCTATGTTGACACTTCCGACAAAAGTCAACCTAAGAGAGGCCTATTCAACCCCTTGAAAAGGGTATATATAGGAGAGAGCTCAACTCATTTGTAGACATCCAATAAAGTTTTATCTCTTGTGTAAGAAGGAGCTAAAATTAGTGAAGAAGTCAAGTAAAGAAGTCAAAGCAAGAGGAGAAGTAAAGAAAAGTCAAGAGAGAGAATCTACCCTAGAAAATCTTACATGTGTGAAAAATTCAGAGTTGCAGTGAGGCCGAAAATTGTAGGTATGTTGCAGGAGGCTGAAATTTTGTTACAAGGGCCGAGATTTGAAGTTGACCAACTTTGGAAGGGTTTGACTATCGTTGACTTGTGAAGAATTTGACTTGTTGTAAAGGCTTGAAATGAGGGTTGACTTGGGGCTTGTGAGTGGACTTGGTCTCGACATTTGGGTTTTCGATTTCTCATTTGATCTTATTTGATAACAAGAGAAGAGTTTATTGTTGGTTTTTCTCCTTTGGAGGGATTTTTCCCTATCTTGGAGCCTAAATCTTGTGTCCATTGCATTTTATGGTATTCATGGTTTATGTTCTTGATAAATATTTGATGAGAATAATCTAACAAAAAATAATAAGAAGCTAATATATGTTCACAAGCTTTCATCAAGGATAAGGAGAATTGTTTAAATAATTAACCTACTTGATTCTCCAACATGGTATCAAAGCTAAGGTGAGAAGAACACAGCTTGAAGATCACTGTTGTTGATATAAGTGGAAGACATCCATTGAAGGATATCATTTTCTAAAGGACACAAGGAAGGCTTAAGAAAGAGAACCTATTGACCTAAAAGAAATAAGACTATAAGCTCTCATTAAAGGCTCTCTTGAAGAAGAACATCTATATTTCTCTCTTGAAGGCTCTTTACTATTGAAGGACATCTTTAAAGTCTCTTGAAGGTTCTTGAAAGCATCAAGATAATTGAAGGCATCATCAAGAAGGACACTTGTTTAACAAGTAAGTACCATATTGTTCTCCATGTCTCAATCTACAAATAAAATGGCTTCATTTTGTAAGGAAAGCAACAAGATCAGTGGATCAACAAACTTCCTTGCATGGAAGAAAAGGATTGATTTGGTGCTCACAGAAAATGAAGTCATAGAATATGTTCTTGGAAAAATTACTCAACTAGACAAAGAGAAGACTTAATAATTAGCAAGATACAAAAAGGAAGAAGTTAGGGCACAAAGGATTCTTATTGAATCCATAAAGGATCATCTCATTCTCTTTGTTGTTGATTTAAGTACATCTAAACCTATCTATGATAAGTTGTTTAAATTGTACTCTATAAGTACATCAAGTTAGAAAATATCCTTAAGGAATCAACTATATAAAATAAGGATATCAAATAATGAAGGCATGACCACATCTTATGAATATCTTACAATTAAGGGACCGATTGTAAGGACTTGGAGAAGTTATATCCAATTCATAGATGACCACTTGTGTATTAAATGCTTTGCCACCTGAATGGAGCAGTTTTGCAACTAGTTTTTACTCAATAAAAGGTATTACTCATTTTGATGAACTATGGGCTCAATGCATTTTGGAAGAAAGAAGATTGAAGGCAGAGGATGACATTGAATTACATGAAAAGTCTCAAGCCTTTGTTGTAAAATCCAAGAATAAGAAAGGGAAGTTTGGAAAGTCCAAAGCAAAACAAAATATGTCCAAGATAAAATGTTATGGATGCAATGAATATGGACATTTCAAGATGTTTTCCAAGATAAAAGTTTATGGATGCAATGAATATGGACATTTCAAGAGGGATTGTCCAAACAAGAAAAAAAAAACAAAAGGAAGCAAAGGAGTGGAGCTCACATAGCTAAAGAAAAGGAAGAACCTGAAAAGAAGCCAAAAAGTGAAGATCCTAAGGATCTCTACTATTAAATAAGCTCCACCTCCATCAATTTTATTTTCATTTTGTCTTTATTTTATTAGAAAGTAGCAGTTAGAGTAAGCATGCATTGTTATATTTTCTAGAAGAACCTTGGTTTTTGTGAAGCATGGAATCATAAAAGAAAACATATGATAGTAGAGGAAATAGAGTCTACATGATCAAATTACTTTGGAAGTATTATCTGGTTGACAAGAATGACAAGATTTGACCATCTTTCACATCACAACTCATCCAACTATCTTCTAACATAATGTTAGAGGTAGTCATCTTGTAAAAAGGATCACAATGATCCTCGAATAATAACCATCATTAAGGAAAGATTATTTAATATTTGGAAGAAACATTATGACATAACTTATATATATTCCATTTAGTATGGAAACAATAATCTTGAAGGATGAAGGGATGTTGATGGTCAAATTTGGAGTTTGAAAGGGAAACTTATCTTTGATAAGGATAGAAGCAACCTCATTCAAATAAATGATGGCTAGAAGGTTTTATGGAAGAAAATGGTGTGCATAACTCTTCTCTAGAAGGTAGAATTCATGTCTACAATAATCTTGAACAAAAATTTGGTCATATGGATGTGCTCGGTAACATGAGCATGAAAGGTATTCAATGTGATGCTTTAAAGAAAGAGTTTGGTATGTCTTGGAATGATTAAAGATCAAGATTCTTCCACAAAATAGCATGACTTAAGACATGATGATATTTATCAACATCAAATATGGTCTCCTATAGAAAGAAAGAGAGTTGACAATGGAAAATCCAATGATTAAGATATTGTATATTTTTATTAGCTTGTTCCAATGGGCACTTTGATTAAAAGTGAAAGCATGAAGAAGGATTCTTGTACAATACGGATATAAACCATGCAGAAGGATGTTGATCTCAAAGAAGCAAGTATGAAGAATCTAATATCTTGATAAAATGACATCATGTTGAGGTAATTATGATATTGATGTTTTGGTTTTGGTTATTTGGTTGGTATATAGCTTTGCCACCTAGAAAGAATTTTGTAGAAATGCATAATGGAAATTGAGGCAAGTGTATCTACAGATATTTTTTTTCAACTCAATTCAATGAATACATGGATTGAGTGGATGGTTTTGGTGATACTTGAAGGATTATATGCTCAAGATATCTACATAATCTTGGGATTGAAAGGTAGTAGTCCAAAAAGGTAACTTGATATTTATGCTTCAATGACAATGAATATCACTTTCATGATTAGAGAGACCTATGATTAGCTCTACTTTGATTAGCTCAATATAATTCCATTGTTGATGGTGACGAAAGGAAAGTGATATGAAAGGTTGATGGCTTGAACCTTATCACAGAGTTAAGAAAGTTTGGATCCATTACAAAAGCTAAATATGACAAGATGCATAGGGGAGGATGAGCCATGCAACTAATATTTGAATATCTTCATGAAGAAGTAGTAGTTGATGTATTGATGAATACAAGCTAAAGAGCTTGTGGTTAATGACTTACCAATTGAAAGGAAGTAAGGAATCTCCTCTATGCTTGAGAGGGAGTAATAATTCTCCATAAATGTTTAAGAAGGAGCAATGATCTTTATCTTGATCAAAAGGGAATGAGGATCTCATCTCTGGTTGAGAGGGAGTGATGTTAGACATCATATTCTCCTTGTGGCATGCCCTAAACCAAGACTAACATCCACAAGTCTAGTGAAGGCACTAGGAAGGAGAATGGAGGATTGGATAAGCATATGGGATTGGTACTCCTTGAGGATAGAGAGTCCAAGATAGGAAGTAGTCTTGTGGACTGACATTTTTTGAGGATTAGACAAGTATCCAAGACAAGAGTGGTCGAAGAGGATTGATATTCTTTGAGGATTAGAAATCCAAGATAATAATAGTCCTAAAAGGACATACCTAGTGAACAATTGGATGGATTATGTGCCTTGAGAGGTAGTGTTGTGTCTCACATAAAGCCTCCCAGCATTATGCCCTTATATAAGTAGATATTTTTCGTTAAGGCCTTACTATGTTGACAATGTTGGTTATGATGTTGATGCTTAAAAGATGGCTTATCAATTTGAATCTTCTTATGAGAATATTTCAGTTTAAGAGAATCCTTTTTCCAGTTATGAAATTATGAATACATCCCTAGTTAAGAGGGAGTGTTGGAAAATGTAACTAGTTTTGATATTCATAGTTATCTTTGTACTTATGACATTGTATATTTTTGTAAAAAGAAGAAAAAGAATTATTATTGTCTAGCATGGGTTTGATGCTTAAGATAATTTGTCACTAGGTCAAGCATGTTCTTCATGATTCTCGGGTTTTTCAAGTCAAAAGAGTATTTGTCATAATTTTTGAAGTTGAGTCTCATTTGGAATTTGACAAGAAAGAGAAAAGAGAAATTTATTTTAATTAAAAAATTTAAATTTTTCCATACAAGCCCAAGTCAGTCCTTCCAGTAAAAGTTAGCCTAGGAGAGGCCTACTTGACCCCTTGAATAGGGTATATATAGAAGAGAGCTCGACTCATTTGTATACATCAAAGAAATTTCAATCTCTTGTGCAAGAAGGAGCTAAAATCAACTAACAATTCAAGCAAAGAAGTCAAAGCAAGAGGAGAAGAAAAGTGAAGTCGAGAGAGAGAGAGAGAGAGAGAATTTTCCCTAGAAAATATCACATGTGCGAAATTTTCAAAGTTACAAGGAGGTTAAAAACTGTAGGTTTGTTTTAGGAGGCAGAAATTCTATTGCAGGGGCCGAGGTCTAAAGTTTGACCATATTTGGAAGGGTTTGACTGCCATTGAATTGTCAAGACTTTGACTTGTTCAAAAGGAATGAAAGGAGAGTTGAGTTGGGGCTTTTGAGTGGACTTGGTCCTGGGATTTGGGTCTTGGATTTCTCATTTGATATAATTCTATAATAAGAGGATTTTATTTCTAGGCTATCCCCTTTCGAGGGTTTTTTCCTTGGCTTGGAGCCTACATCTTGTGTCCATTGTCTTTTGTGATCTTCATGATTTATGGTCTTATAATTGTTTGATGAAAAGAAACTAACAAAATATAATAAGAAGTTAATATAAGTTCACAAGATTTTACCAAGGATAAGGAGAATTGTTCAAATAGCTACCTTACTTGATTCTCCAACGTCTTTAACATTTGAAAGAAGCATTATGACAAGACAATTATATTCCACCTAGTGTGGAAATAGTAGTCTTGAAGGATGAAGGGATGATGATGATGATTAAGTTGTGGTTTGAAAGGAATTATTGAAGTCTTCCTCCTCTTGTGAAGGGAAACTTATCTTCAATAAGGATAAAAGCAATCTCACTCAAGGAAAGGATGGCTAGATGATTGTATGGAAGAAAAGATATGCATGTTTTTAGTAAATCTTCTCTATTAGGTTGAATTCATGTCTACAGGAATCTTGTAAAAAGAGTTGGTTGTAAGAATGTGCTCGGTAACATAAGTATGAAAGGTATTACATGGAACTACTCAATACTTGAAGGAGTTTGGTATGCTTTGGAATGGCTAAAGTTCAAGACTCTTCCATAAGATAGCATGACTTAGACATAATAATATTAATCAACATCAAATATGGTCTCCTATAGAAAGAAATAGAGTTGAGAATGACAACTCCAAGGAAGAAGATATTGTAGCATGTTGATTACTTCATTTCGTGAACACTTTGATTCAAATTTGAAAGCATGGAGAAGGATTTTTGTAAAATAAGGAGATAGACCATGCGAAAGAACATTGATCTCAAAGGAAACAAGTAAGTAGAATTTGATATCTTGACAAAAGGTCATCATGATGAGGTAATTATGATATTGATATTTTTCTATTTGTTATCTAGATGGTATATGTTTTTCTACCTAGAAGAACGCTATAAAAATGCATAATAGCAGTTGAGGAAAGTACAACTATTATTTTTTAACTCAATTCAAATAATACATGGATTGAGTGGATGGTTTTGGTAATACTTGGATGATTAATACGTTCAAGGTGTCTAAATCATCTTGGAATTGAAAGGTAACAGTACAAAAAGATAACATGATGTTTATGTTTTGGTGACAATGAAGATCACTTTCATGATTTGAGCGAGTTACGATTAGCTCTACTTTGATTGGCTCAATATAATGTTTTTTTTAATTATGACTAGATGAAAGTGATATGAAAATTTGATGGTTAAAACCCTATCACAGACTAAATAATGTTTGGATCCATTTCAAAATATCTATATAATGAGATTCAAAGAGGAGGAGGATCCATGCAGCTACTACTTGAAGATCTTCATGAAGAACTAGTAGTTGATGTATTGATGAAAACAAGCTAAAGAGCTTGTGGTTATGACTTCCCAATCGAAATGAAGGAAGGAATCCCCTATATGCTTGAGAGGGAGTAAGAAGTATCCTTAAATATTTAAGAAGGAGAAAGGATATATTCCCTGATTAAGAGGGAATGAGGGTCTCTTCTCTGGTTGAGAGGGAGTGATGTTACACATCATATTCTCCATATGTCATGTGTTAGACTAGGACTAGCAACTGTAAGTTTGGTGAATGCACTAGGAGGGAGAATTGAGGATTGAATAAGTGTCTAATATTAATGCTCCTTGAGGATAGACAATTCAAGATAGGAAGTAGTCTTGTGGACCGACACTCTTTAAGGATTGGACAGGTATCCAAGAAAAGAATGGTCGAAGAGGACTGGTATTCTTTGAGGATTAGAAATTCAAGATAAGAATAGTCCCAAAAGGACATACCTAGTGAACATTTGGATGGGGTATGTGCCTTAATAGGTAGTGTGGTGACTCATGTAAAGCTTCCCATCATGATGCTCTGATATAGATAGAGCTTGTTAGTTAAAGGCCTTGCTATGTTGACAATGCTAGTTATGATGTTGATGCTTGAGAATGGGTAATCAATCTGACTCTTCTTATGAGAATATTTCAGTTTGAGAGAATCCTTGTACCAGTTGTACAATTATGAATACATCCCTAGTTAAGAGGGAGTGTTGGAAAATGCACCTAGTTTCGGTCTTCATAATTTCCATTATACTCATTTCATTATGAATATATTATGTAACAAGCAAAAGAAGAAAGAAAAATAGCATTTCCAAGCATGGGTTTCATACTCCATTTGATTATTCAATTAGATCAAGCATACATTTTATGATTCTAGGGTTTGTAGAGTCAAAATAATATTTGTCATGATTTAAGACATTCATTATCATTTGTCTAAGACCCATATGGGCAAGTTGTAACATTTAAAAGATATTTTTTTGTGTCTAGAAAGTCATTTGTAACCTCCATGACCAAGTTGGCCCTGCCAAAGGAAGTCGACCTATAAGAGGCATAATTCGACCTCCTAAAAAGCATATATGTAGAAGGAAATTCAACCTCATTAGCAAAAGTTCAATTTGCAACAAGAAGCAAGAAGAAGAAGAATGAAGGTCAAGGAAAAGGAAGAATCTCAAGAAGAAACCAAAATTTTTACTTGTGTACACATTTCTGCTCATGTGCAAGAAACCTAGGGTTTATGCAATCTATTGGGGGCCGAAGTTGCAAGTTCAAATTTCAAACCTAAGGTAGAGGGTTGAAACTATGATTTGGAGTAGATTGGAGGAGGTTTTACTTTTGTTGACTTGGTTGATACTTGACTTGTTTGGAAGATATTTTTGGAGGGATTACTTGGTGCTTGGAGGAGGTGTTGGATTTAGTATTTGGGACTTGGATTTATCATTTGATCTAATTCTATAAGAATAAAAGAGATTATTTTTGGGTTTTCTCCTTTGGAGGGGTTTTTCTCGGGCTTGGAGCCTATATTTTATGTCCATTGTCTTTTATGATCTTCACGGTTTAAGATATTGATAATAGTTTTATGAAAAGAATCTAATAAAAAATAAGAAGAAGATAACATAAGTTCACAAGCAATTATTAAGGATAGGAGAATTGTTTTAATTGTTTCCCTCCTTGATTCTCCAGCATTCAAGGCCCTAATGAATCTCCATTTCCAATAGAACAACCTATAACTAGTACACCATAACAAGCATTGCAAGTAAATTACACCTCTATTACATCACATTTCAATATTAAGCACATTATTCAAATGAATTTGGAATTTTAAAGAATATAATACCTTAGTTGGTATCAAAGTGCAAGATGAAGGGAAGACATAAATTATGCTTTCTTCATATGGGTAGTAGTTTATGCTAATACTTGACTCAATAAATAGTACCAACCAAACTATGGTGGAAGTTTCATAATCATATTTTCCCTAAGAGAATGTTATTTCAGAAGCATAGAGCAATGAGAAAGTGGTTCATCATGTGACTATAGAAGTACTCGAGAAAGAAATAAAATTGCCTCGAAAATACAAAAGCAAGGCCAAGGTAATGGAGATCGGTCTAGAAGTTGAGAACCTAATAATAAATCTTGTTGGCATTATGATACAGATATGATACAGGTGTTGTCCTTGATGGGAAATCACTCAGATGACAAATCATAGTACATCTAGTACATAAAAAAGAATTAATGATCAAAGAAGTATACGCAAGTGTGCTATGACAAAGAAGCGTATACACGCGAGTGCACCATATACCAAGTCACGTATACGTACACACACATGTTTATAGAAGGAAAGGCGTGTACATGTTGGGAATATAAGTTTTGGTTTGTGCTATTTGGTCCACGGTATTTGGGTATTGGTCCATGGTATTTGGTTCGAAGTGTTGACCCCGGGTATTGGGTCCAAGGTATTGGTTCTATGTGGTTTTGGACCATGGTATTGAGTAAGGCCTAAGACTATATAAGGAGAAGATCATTAGGCCAAGAGGGGAGTGTGCAAATGATGAATATCTGATGAAGTGTGAGATATAGTATGTTGGTTATGGGTTTTTGATGCTTTGCTCAATCTGAACCAAGGAGGTACCTATGCGATTAATAAAGGTTGATGGACCGGGATCATGAAGACTAAAATGCATTATCATTAGATGGTATGATTATGAATAGATCTGAATACTAACGCATGTCTTATCATTTATATCTTATGTTCTGGGTATATCTGAAGTTGAAAATTGTAGTGAAGGTATAAGTAACTATTTTCATATCTGTACGTGGGTTCTCTCTGGTGAAAGGGTGTATACACGTTGGTTTGACATAGTCAAGTAGTGTATACATTATGAGATTTGATATTTCACGTTGTTGTTGGTTCTAGCGGTTGTTGCAGAGTTCTAGGCTCTGGTCTGTGTTCTGGTGACTTTGTTTTGATGACAAGGTTTCAATGATTCAGTTATTGGGTGATTCAGAGTTAATGATTGTATTACAATGGCGATTATTTTGTATCTATGGATCTAGTCTGAAAAGTTATGAAACGTGGTCCCTAGAAGAAAAGAGAAGGTTGTAGCCTTCTGTAGGTCAACACCTACGTACTAGTACATCAACTGGTACAAGAGCTAAGGGGGTTGTAGCTCCCTTCCAGGAGAAGCTGGAGAATGAGAGAATGTTGTAGCCTTCAGCAGGTAGAAGCCTACGTATTGGTATAAGACTGCACCAATATAGAAATATTGTAGAAAGAAGTTTCATATTGTAGAAAGAAGTTTCTTATTAAAGGAAGATAGAGACGAATTGCAGCAGGTGGTTTTCACCCACATTGGGTTTCCACCTTATATCATGGTGTTCATGTGTGCTTCTCATGTGTGATGATATGTTCTGTTTTACTGCACCTGTTTATTTTTCATATGGTTAATAATGTTATGATGCACTCATTTAAGATCAACTAATTGAATCATAAGTTTATTGGATATACACTAGTTGCATTAAACAAAGTTGTGTATACATACGGGTATCCTTAACTGAAGTAGCGTATATGAATCTGATAATGGAAATGAAAAAATTATTGATTTGATAATACTAATTCACCCCCCCCCCCCTTAGTATTATTTCCAAAAAATCTATTATAACAAAAAGAATCATTTGCAAAGTTGTTTTCTCCTTCCAAATGTTGATGGGTCATTTGTTGAAAATAGTCATCTTGTTCAATCTATGAAATTATCTTTGGTTTCCAACAAGGGGGCTGTTAAAATGGAAAAGGTTGTCACTAAATCTAGAGATTTAGAAGTCAATTCTATGTCTCAAATTAGAAATACTTTCACATTTGAGATTGGAATAGAGAATGCCCCCACTAGAGACGGTATATGCGGTATTCAATTTCACCTAACCCTGTGAGATAGAAAAAAATATTATATGTTGGAAACCCTTTAAAACTATCCCATTGGCTGAAATTATTCAAGTGTTAAAATAATAATATGTTCAACAGGATAATCATTTTACTCCTGTAAATCCATCTTTGGGGTAAATATGTTAAGAGCTTGAGAATTGCTAGAAAAATATCTTTATAGGAAGTTAGCACATATCATCTATGAAGTTTCCACAATTATAGTGTACATACTTGGTTGTTTTCTGATTTGAATAATGAAAATGGTGTCTAGTATACTTGTGAGAGAAATTTTACTAGAATCTATTGCATTGTTATTCTCAAACAAGCAACCCTTAAAATCACAAGGATATTCTAGGTCCCTTGGAAGGTTCATTGGTATGCTAACATAATATTATGTCTAAATATTTTCCTTCAACGTTATATATAGTACAAATTCATACATCCACATCACATATTAAGAAATTACAATGAAAAAGTGAGGTCATATATCCTTTTCACGTATTTGAAGGTCATAGGAGAACTATCGGTTCAATGTGTTTTTTTCTTAGTCCTTCAATGAAATAGTAACATGTAATTCATCCAACTATAGGGAGTCTATGAGTAGCTCGAATCATTCATCTCTATGAGTATCTTGGATTTCTGGCAATGCCCGAAGAAAAGAGGATTTTTAAAAATCCTAATATTAATTTTGATTATTTTTAAGATTGTACATGAATTCAATGATTGCATGTACTATATATTTATCCCACTATTTTATAGGTATGATGATGGTCATACCAAATTTAAATGTCTATAAAAGTGGAACATGAAAAGGGTTTATAGGTTCTAGTAGTGCACATATTGGACAAAAATATCAAGATGCTCCTGACTAGAGCCATTTGTCTAGTACAAGTTCAGTGACCTTGCTACATGCCTAAAGGTGCAAATAGGATCATGACGATGTCATGCAATAGTATTACCCATAGTTATTTGGAAATTTTGATGATGCATGTATCTAGATGCATTGACTATAGTGCATAAATAAGGGGGAGGGGAATGTGATACCCCCAATTTAATCCTTCAATTGCAAATGTATGTGTACACATGATACTTAGGCTAGTAAGTTAGGTTATGTTGACCCCTACATGCTAGTGTGCATAAGTGTGTTGGGTCTGTGCTGTAACAGACCTAGTGAAAATTCCATGTAATAAAAGTAAATAAAGGAAAAATAAGACCATGGTTAAGGGACACTTACTCCAAGCTTAATGTTGGGCAAAGCTATACTAGTGGGCATCACTAGATGTGTTTATGGCTAAAGAAAATTGGCAAAGGCAAAGGCATTAAAAGGAAAAAAAAATGGAACATTTAGTTATGAAAATAAAGGAAAATAAGGGAAATTGAATAAAATAAAGGCCTCATTTATAAAAAGGCTTCTGAGAATCAGTTGGCAAGCTTGGTCAGTTTAAGCTTGGTCAGTGTAAGCTTGGCCAGCTTAGTTTTGCAGCTCTCTCATTATTCTCTCTCTCTCTCTCACTCTTGGACATGGAATTTTCTTAGAGAACTCTAGCTTTGGAGAAAGGAAGGAAAAGCAAGAAAAGGGGAAATAAAGGAAAGTAAAGAGAAATCAAGGAAGAGTGGGATCAAGCAACTTCAGCAGGAATACTTGCAGGTAACATATTACAAGTGTGATTTCCTAGCTGGTTTTGACATGAATGGATTTGCATGTTGGTGTATGGTTCTCTTGTTTTCGATGGCATGGTTTTTTTTGGGTTATGATAGTGGTTTTTAACCTAACCTTGCCTTTTTCCAGATGCCATGGTGTGTTGGGATGTTGATCTCTATTTTGAGTTTTGGAATTGTCGGATGGATTTCAGAATTTGGGATGAAAGTGGTATCAAGGTTCATTCCAAAAGGCCTAGGATCCCTTGACTAGTTTTGGTAGGATACACGATAAAGCCTGAGGGAGGTGTCTCAGTTTAGGGCCTAGTGATCTGGAATTGGATTGCGGTAAATCCTAAGAGACAAGGAGATGGAAAATTCCTCAAGGATAGTGATGGATTCTAGATAGCATTCAAAGTTTGGTTCGGTTTGTGATCGGAGCACCTGTTTTGGCATCATCACTATATGGTGAGGGTCGAGGTGGTTTAACCTCTAGATTCCTTTGGTTGTTTTTCAATTAGTTTGTACATTAGATCCCACATTCATGCTTGGAATATGGCACGGGGGTGACTCGCTGAAAGAAAGATTTGGTTCAGCCATGTCTACGGTAGGGTGGTACGTGGAAGTCCTGAAACTGGTCAGTATTTTCCTATGTTTAATAAAAGCTCGGCTCTCTTTCTTTTTTACTTATTAATATGTGGATTTAATGGTTGTTATCTCACCATTATTTTCATGGTTTAACATTGGTTATAAGCATGGTTATATGACTGGTTATTATCATGGTTATTTCATGTATTTATTGGTAACTGAAAGGATAATGGATGCAAGACCCAATTGATATCAAAATAGTTAAGGGAAGAGGGTGGTGATCCTTCTTTTCAAGTCCTATTTGATGTATCAGTCATTTATGCTCTGTCTTGTATTCATTTCCTATAGATTGATGCCAAGAGTTTGATAAAATGTCAGTCTTGGTTGGGGATGGTCAGGCCTAGTCTTGGAGTTAGATTTTGTTTTATTAGTCTTGTGATCATGTGTTTAATGGATTCCGTAAGTTACAAGAAGTTTTGGGCAGTGGTCGGAATTCTGGACTTGAAAAGTGCCTTAAATCTCATAGACTCTGGCACAAGTCCATTGGAAATAATCCCTGGATGTAGGCATGCAAGCTCGTGTGAGCATCCAGATCTCTCTAGACACTGGAATTCCCATAGCATGGGAGTGTCCAAAGGTTTAATAGCTTAAAAACTCAGTGGGACTCAGGGATTGGTTACATGTGTGGATTGGATGGCTCTTGGGAGTGTTGTTGCTAATATGGAAGGTATGTTTGATGCGTTTACGTCAATTCCACTTCCTTAAGGACACCAAGGAGGTTGAATCATATAATAGTAGCCTCTCGTCACATGCTTACCCCAGTTGGTCAGTTACTTGGGTAGATATGTGAGGGTGGTTACATGTGGGCTAATGTGCAAATATGTATTGAGGCCATAGTGCATGTGTTGTTTAGGCCAAAGAGCTTATGTGAAAAATGGATAGTGAGAATAGTAGATGTAATATGTACATACTCAAATTAATAAAATAACACCATGGCTACAAATTGCGAAATGAAGAAAGTATGGGGGATAGGGCCCCACGAGAGGGGAATGTGAGTGGGTAGAGGCCTTAGCTAGGGGGATAAGCCAGGGAAATATTATTTTATTCCTAACCTAAATTATAAGCCCATAAGATATACTCCTAAGTGATAACTATATGCTTTCCCCCAAAAGGTAAAGGGGGCTAATATTAAAATGCATTATAATATAATAATATAAATCCCTAAAACCATATTGAGGTTATATACCATAAGTTTTAATTAAAGCAAAGGATCGTGCATGGGTGGCACGTGTCAAAGGGCACCATACATATCTCTCTCTATGTGTGTGTGTGTGCCTGCGTATGTCACTTTCTATCTCTAACTCCTCTTTCTCTCTCTCTCTCTCTCTCTCTCTCTCTCTCTCTCTCTCTCTCTCTCTCTCTCTCTTCTCTCTCTCTCTCTCTCTCTCTCTCTCTCCTCTCTCCCTCTTTCTTTCACTCTCTCTTATCTCTCACTCTCCCTCCTCCTCTCTCTCTCTCTCTCTTTCTCTCTCTCACTCACTATATCTCACCCACTATCTCTATATCTTTCCATCTCTCTCTCTCTCTCTCTCTCTCTCTCTCTCTCTCTCTCTCTCCCTCTCCCTCTTAGACACTTTCACACTCTCTTGCTCTCCCTCACTCTCTCACTCTTTCTCAATTTCCTTATTTTTCTCTCTATCACCCTCTCCTTTGACTCACATTCTCTAAGTCTCTCTCTTACAATCAATATATCTCTCTCCCTCACTCACTCCCTCCCTCCCTCCCTCTCTCTCTCTCACTCACTCACTCGCTCATATGAGTGAGCAAGAGTGACTTGCTTACTCACACATTATCTCTCTCTCTCTCACACACACTTTCTCACTTTCATTCTCTCTCTCACTCTTGATATCTCTTGTTATCTCTCACTCTCTCCCACTCCCTCTCACACTTTTTCTTGTTCTCTCTCTCTCTCACTCGCAAACACGCACATTATATTGCTCACTTTATTACTAACTCTTTTATTTTCTCTCTCCCTCTTTCACTCGATTTGTCTCTTTCTCTCGCTCTCTCAATGTGACTCTCTCTCTCTCTCTCTCAATATGATTGTCTCACTCTTTCTCTCTCACTCTCTCTCTCAATATGCTTATCTCACTATTTCTCTCTTTATCTCTCAATATGATTGTCTCTCTCTCTCTCTCTCTCTCTCTCTTTGAAGAGAGTCACATGTATGCACATGATACCTGATTAGAACTTAAACAGGAATGCAATAAATTATAGATATAACCATAAATACAGAGATGAAATATAAATAACACTTCATTTCATCAATATCAAACACTGAAATAAGCTTACAAACATAATGGAAATAAACTAGCTCAGACGATGGTAGCTTATCTTTGAGAAGAGATGTGGTGTCTACACACCTCTGAACTATGTTACAATGAGGATCGAAGGCCTATTTATTATTGAGAAACAATGGAAAACATGAACCCTAGGACATGAAGCACCAAAACTATGGGCCCCATTTGCGTAAATCGGTACATCAACTTCTCGGGGTCGTAAATTTGGCATAAGATCTTAGTTTGATGCATACCTCATTAGAAATAACTATCCAAGGACTACAACTTTTCAATGTAAAATATTGATCAAACCCATGTTTTCCATGGTTTTCCCAAAAAAAAAAATTGTTTAGGGCCTTAAAACGGCTTCAGAAGTTAAGGACCCGAAAAAACTGCCAAAAATAGTAAACTGTGCTAAAATTAAGGAAACTGAAAAACCGAAAGAGATAATGGAGGGGGTCTAAGTGGAATTGACATATGGCCACTAAAATTGACATAGATCAGTCCTCCTCCCTTAGGAAGCAATGGTTCCCATTGCATTGAGTGCCTCCATGATATGGGGAAGCTTCTGCTGAACTTGGTCCCTAGTGAGCCACTTGCCTGGGTGCAGGAATTGGCCAGCTTTGACAAACCAACATAGTTGGATATTCTGTTGGTGAGTGTTCTTGATCTATGTCTCCATAATCTGATCAGTTGTGGCATGTTCCATGAAGTTTGGGTATAACTCAGTTGGTGTGAGATGTTCTGCAATGTCTGATGTGTCCAGTAATGGTGGGAAGTATGGTCGAAGGCGGTCCACATTGAACACTGGGTATAGGCCAAGGAATGGGAGAATGATGTGCTCAGAACCAGTCTCCCATAGCCTTGGTAATGGTGTAAGGATTATATCGAAGTGGTCTACATTTCCAGTGGACTCTAATAAGGCATTCCTTTTGCAAATCCAACCAAACTTTGTCGCCCACCTGAAACTTGTGTGGCACCTAATGTTGATCATGTCACTACTTGTACTTGGATTTTGACTTCTCCAAGATGTCATGAACCAGCTTGCAGATGTGTTGGAAGCATTCAATAAATATGGTAGCTTGAATAGCCTCAGATAATACATGTGTGGCTTATGTTTGTGTAGTCTCACGAGGCATGGAAACTTGAATTAGACGCAATGGTTGAAATCCTAGACCCACTTGAAAGGGAAAATGACCAATCAAGCTATGGAGAGATCTATTATAGTTGTGTTGCACATAAGGAAGACTATCATCCCAGGTTCATGGATGCTTGGATTTGTACATGTGAAGTATGTTCACTATCTTCCTATTGACGATGTCTGTCTAGTCATCAGTCTGGGGATGGAAGGCAATCGACTTGGTGAGCTTGGTGTCCAATAGTGTCCAAAGGCTTGACCAAAATTTGCTTAAGAACCTACTATCCCGATCTGATATAATGGACTGTGGGATCCAAAAATGTACCCACACTCGTTCAAAGAAGAGTTTGGCAATGTCCTCTGCCATGATACTCTTCTTGCAGGTTGCTAATATAGCAATCTTAGAAAATATGTCCACGACCACAAATACATAGCCATTACCATGCTTGGTAGAACAAAGGCCAGACATATAGTCTGTTATGGTCCTATATTTCATAGGATGAGTTGTTTTTACCTAAAGATTTATATTTGAAAAATAAAAATAAAATTTCATGTTTGTTATTTATTTCCAAAAGAATAAAAATATATATATATATATATAGAGAGAGAGAGAGAGAGAGAAAGAAAAAAAATTGTAGGGGACAAAAAAAATAGAAGAAAGAAATAAATGAAAAAAAAAGAAAGAGACAAAATATATGAAAATGTCCCCCTAGGTGAGCAAGTCTAAATTCCACCAAGAAAAATTAAAATTGCATGAAATAATATTGCAGGAATTTTTGTAAATAAAGTGTGCAGCTTGTTTAAATGCCACATTGTAAATGGGAGTATTAGAAATAGTTAGTATGATCACATTATTTAAATGTGATTAGGTTGAAAATAAGTTTAATTAGGGGAGTGAATAAATCAATCACAGAGTTTAATTGTGATTGAGCTATATTAGTGTAGTTAATCACATCATTAAATCATGGTTAACTGACAAAGAAAAAATAACCAAAAACCCCTAGAAAAATGAATAAAAGGGACTTGCAAAATCAAATGTGCCCTAGATTTGATTAATTTGGTTTACATTAATTAATTTGATATAAAATAAGTTAATCATATGGTTAAACATGATTAATTATTTGGCGTATATTATTTATAAACATTTCAAAATTTGTATTAAAGTTGGAATGCGACAAAAAGTGTTGACGGCATGTGATTATCAAACCGTGCAAGGATCAATGATTGACATTTCCCCACCCAGATCAATGACGGGGGAGTGTTTTCAGGCCCCCCCAACCTCCATCTCACTTTATCCATTAGGGGGGGGTGGTCCTAAAGGCCCCACTACGTATCAACCCCACAATGTTTCTTACCCCCCCCCTCCCGAAAAGTCTTCCAACATTGATCACTCGCCCCTCCACCAATTCCTATCTACCACGACACCCTTCCCGACCCCACTCACTTTCCGCCAACTTAGCCTCGCAGAACCCACTCCCACGACCTTCCCTTCCATTTAACCTATCCCGAGAATCCATCCCGCTCAAAATCAAAGACTGCCATATGGCACTCCCCTGCCCACATCAGCAAATCGTTACACCAATTAATTCTCCCCCTCTCCCATTGCATTAGACCCACTCCCGGTAATGGTAAAAACAAAACGGTAACTTCAAAATTACCTTATTAAGCACCATTAAGCTAAAATTCCTTCCTTTCTTTGTTTTTCACGACATATTGAAATTTTTAATCCTCCACATTGTCATAGTAGCCAGACAATTACCCAGTGATAGTGATCCAATCTCTAACAGAGAACCCACTTTGGCATTATGTAATCAACTTTCTATTCTGGGTAATCCTAGTGTCATCGTCCCTCTATGTTTACTTTTAAAAATCGACAATGCCTCCTAAAAGTAAAACCCCTAAGAACAAGGGAAAGAAGCCAGAGGCAAATCCCATGTTACCCCCTCCTATTGATATGGATCATCTACCCTCGATTGATTTACAATATAAAATCGCTGAGACAAACTATGAATTCGACTTGTTCGAACTTCACAGTTGGTTGAAGAAGAAATTCTTATATCAAAGTGATGAATTGAATCTATGGGAGTCTACTCTACCTTAATTCATGTTCCCACAAACCCATCATTTCCCTGAGCTAGTCTCCTAATGTCAATTGAGCTATGTACCCTCCCAAAGAGAAATTATGAGTTGAAATGGTGAAATTTTTATCACTGTCACAGAAAATGCCATATCTCAAATTCTCCAAGTAATAATTCTAGAATATTCCAAGCCACTATCAATAGACTCTCTCACAGAGCTCTACAAGAATTTAACCTTCACAGAGAGCGAAGATATTTGAAATATTTCTTCCCAAAGATGACCAATTACCTAAAAAAAACCCTCTATACTCATCTTCTATGTTCCCTGAGGTAACCAAATAGATCATCACCATCATTTCATACTTTCTCAGTTACCACTCTGATCAGCGGGTTGATGAGGCCATCGTTGGCTTCTTCTCAATTTTTACAATCGGTGAAAAAAGTGTTATTTTTAATTACATCGAATTTATTGCAGATGCAATGCATGATCAATTCATGAAGTTTCCTACATAGGGATCTTTTAAATATTTTGTTGTCTTAGTTTACATGTTTTTTTATCATCAAGCAGACAGGTTTCCTTTTAATTTTCAGAAGATGGATGAGCAAGGTAATGCTCAATCAGTCATACATTGGACCTCTATGGTTAGGAAAAACTCCACGGAGTTTACTTTTACAGACCATGTTAATCAGTTCTTGTACGCAGTTATTTGTCTGCTACATAGTTATTTGGAGCCTAGGATAGGAGAAAATATTCAAAAGGTTTTGCATCTTATTGACCAGGTGAAAATAGGTGATTAGTATTTATACCAGAACTACACTGAGATCAGAGCATATGAGTGTGAATTGCCACCCTATAAGTTGCCAAAATGTGTTCTTGTGAGACTATTCTCATTAGGGTAAATCAGACAAATGAAACATATGGATGACTTACATTTTGTGGTAATTGAGAAGAAGGCACAGTTTAAAATCAAAGCACAGGTTGGACCTTTTGTGTGTAATACCATAACAGCTGATAAAGAAGTTGATTTACTGTTGAAGCAATTAAATTTCAAGTTTATATTTACTTGGTCTTATGATCCTTTTGGTATAATTTCAAAGCTGAGGGTGGAGCAAAAGACTACTCCCTACACACATACTCCTCGACCACAGGTCGGGCAATACATGAACAAAGACCAATGGGAGGAGAACACATTGCAAGAGGTTGAAGAACAAGTCATACCTACAACCACCTCACAAACACCAGTCCCTCAGGAGAAGCATGATAGAAGGCACAAAGAAGAAGAGTCTTCTCCTATGACATAAATTGAAGCCAAGCAGTTCTTAATCTATACAAATAAACCTAAAAAGAATCCACCATCAGTTTTTATGCAGGAGGATGAAGAAAGACAGACTACTATAGTCATGACATGTAAACATGTTTCAACAACATCAGAATATATTTTTGCAGGTACAAGACAAGAGGAATTTTTTCTAGGCTCTCCATCTTCCTATGTTTCACAAGATCCTCCAGAAACACCACAAGTAGTTGACTTGGCTCAAGACAATGTTGAGCCTAATATTTTTTCCAAATACAGGGCAATCAAAAAGAGGAATGAGATTATGAAAGCCACAACCTACACCCAATTTCGAAAGCAAACAACTTCATCATAGCATAGGCTCCTTTTAGCATTTGATACGAAAAAGGGCAAAATGCAAATTTCATTTCTTGAAGCTAAAGTGTCAGCCCCAAGGACACCAATAGATTATAAAGAATTTGTGTTTAGTTTTGGTACACAACAAATTCATCCAATAGTCAAATGGACATGCACAAACAAACGAATGAAATGATGTATTCTACACTGACTAATTTTTCCATGTCTGCTTCTAAGTTGCAAGTATCATTAAACAACACATAATCATAGCTAAAGTTGCAAAGTATTTCATCCTTAGCCAAGGATAGTAGGATCAAGTCACCGGAAGTCTTGGTGATCAAACTGGTATATAATCCCAAAGATATAAAGGTGGAAAAAGAGCTTGTGAAAAGAAAGGATGCTAATATAACAACATTGAGGAAGCAACTAAAATTGCCTACCACAGAAGATCCACAGGCTAAGGAAGTTGGAGCAATAGAAAAGTAGAAAGAGGATATGTTATGAATAATGATTGAACAAAACAACCAGATCCGAGACATGGAAGTAGAATTGGAGAAACTTCTCAGAGAAAAAGAGCAAGCAGCACAGATGGTCATAGTTCCAATTTCAGTCACCACAACCCCGGGAGAATCTACATCAACTTCAGCACCAGCACAGACATCGGATTCTGCAAGTGAACTTGTTAAATACATGGATGATCTGTCTATTCAGGAAATAGAAATTGCTAAGTTAAAATCTCAGCTCAAGACACTTTCAGAATAGAAATTAAAGATTGATCATTTTTATGTGGCATAATTACAAAAAACCCATCATCTCAATCTAAAAATTGAACAATTGCAGAGTGAATCAGTTATGTCTCAAACTCTGGCCCAATCTAGAGAAAATATATCGATGGGAATCAGTGAAGCCATCACAAAAATATGGCCTTACATACAAATTATTTTCGAGCAAAAATAATTGATACAAAGGTCCAAAGAGGTAATAATGAAAATAAAAATAAACATAGGACAGAAACATGGGGAAGCAATAACACCTATCAAATTCTTGAATTCCAAAAACAGAGAAAATTTAGAGCAACTAGGAATTCAAGACAGACCAGAGACTATTCTAGAAGTGAGGAGGATACACACCAAAAGAAACTGTGTGCTACAATTGGACAATAAATGTCAAAATTTAGAAACCAACATACAGAGATTTCATAAGAATATGCAGGTACTGGAAAGGAAATGTCTACCAGAATTGATTGGTCGGGAAGATAAACTCATGAGATTGACATAGTACTAGGAGAAACTATGCATTATTTCCCAAGACAAGTAAAGATTTGCATGTATAAATGGGCATATAATAGGGAAATCATTCCTAGAGGCCTTACATTTCGACTTGTTCATCAATCATGAGATCAAACATTTTTTAATCATCAAACCAATTTTCCAAAAGTACACAGATGTGGATGAGGGCTATAGAAAACTAGTTAAATTTTCTATCCCCACTGAAGACAGATGGGACAAGCTGTGTGAATTACTTGAGTATTTTTTAATCTTCGATAGCAAGGAAAACAACACAGCAAATTTGGAAGCCCAGTCATCAACAGTAATCCTCAATAATAGGGCCCACAGTTCCAGCAGTTCGAAAATTCCTAAATTTTTGTACTATTTTTGTAATTAGTTTTTAGATATTTTTACGATCCTATATTGATCTTTAGAATCAAGATATTTTCTAATATTTTCTATAAGTACTACATAATTCGAAGTATGAAGGGTTGGGACTTGTTTTGAAGAAAAGGACTTGTATTGTAAAGCAGCTCACAAAGCCACCATTAATCAGAGTTTTAGTAATACATTGAATCATTACAGGATTCTTGTGTCATTTTTATTAGTGAAGTGCATCTCTCTTTGTCAATTTGTTTTCTCTTTATTATCATATGTGATTCTAAAATCTAAATTATTCTAAGAAGATAAAGAACCAAATTTGTTTGAATGTACACTTTGTATGTGGCTTACGAATGTTTTTTATGTTTTCTACTGAAGATTAAAATTAGAATTCTTAACTACTTTGTTTTTAATTGGATCTCTAAATCTTTTCATCTCCTTCACACCATAGATCTTAAAGAATCAAATGAATTTTTCTAACCTTCCCTATAAGTTTAGTCTGTAAACTTTTTATTTGATCACCTCAAGTGTGTGACTCTTTTTTCCCAAGGGCATGTCTTTCCAGTTTCAACCCAACAACACAAAAAACCCAAACCTGAACTTAAACAAAGCTAAATTATAAAGAGAGATCCCTCTCTAAAACTGGAAGGGTTAGATTCCCAGTTTCCAAAGTGGTTATGTGGTTACCTTTGTGATTTTTTCCACAACCTCAAAAAAATTACAGAGTGATAACATCCTAGTGACCATACTAGGGATCGAACATACCTTGATTTTAATTTTATTTCCCTAGTTCAAAAACTTTATTTCAGCAACATTTAAGATTTATTTTTCAAAAGTAAATGTTTTGAGGTTGTAAAATTTGTGCATATTTGAAATTGTGTGTTTAGTACTATATAGATCTGGCTCCTAAAAGTATTCATACCAAAGCTCATCTTGATCTGAATCCTCCCAATATCCTAGATAATCCTAAGAAATTGATAAGGAAGAAAATTTTGACTGAGAGTCAAGGGAGTAATAGGCCTCTGCCAAGAGCCAAGTCTTTTCTAGAGAGCTTTGTTACCATAGAAAACATTCAATTTGATCTACCCTTCTAGCTCAGTTTCTTTAGAACCAGATCTAAAAACTTTGCAGCTGAAACTGTCATTGATAAGTTGGTGTTAAGACCATACATATCTGAACATCAGTCGGTAGACCATAATATTGACAAACAAGCTCTCCAGCAGTTTGAAAAATTAGAAGACCTAGTGACAGACCTAGATCAAGCTATCCATAAATCTTACATCGAGCAATTAGTTGAACTTTCATCCCTATCACTCTCTTTTTCCTCTCCCATCACACAATTTGTACATCATGTTTCCACTAGTTCCATCTCTTCAACAATTTCCACTATCTCCCCATCATCATCACAACCTATAATTCAAACTGTGGTAATCCCTTCCACGTATGCACCTCTTATAGGTTCACCTGTTGTTCATCCCCATATACCATTCATGGCAGCTCGATATGCTCCCCTGGTTTTACCTGCCCAATTATATAACATGCCTCAAGACTATCAAAGTAGGATTCCTCAATTTGATGGCACTAGGTCCATCATTGCACAACATGTATACAAAATGAATGACTACTTTGACCTTCAAGAATTTGATGAAGAAGATGTCAAGATGAGGCTTTTTGTTCAAAGCCTTAATGGAGAGGTAAGAAAATGGTTTAAAACTTTACTAGTAGCTGTCATAAATGACCTTACTGTGTTTCATCAATCTTTTCTCAATAGGTGGGAAACTAAAAAGAATCACCACCAGATTTTAAATGAATATAAAAATCTAAAAAGAGGCCCCAATGAAATTGTTGAAGAATATTGTGATAGGTTTAATTGAGTCTATAATGCCATTCCAATTGCTATAAATCCCCCACCAGGGTTAGGCCTCATTCATTTCTCTGAGGGATTTGATGTTGACATGGCCTACCAATTAAGAGAAAGAGACACTACCACTCTTGAAGAAATGCAAAGTAACATTATCAAAATAGAGGCTAATTTATTAGCAAAAAAAGCCAAAAATAAAACTGAAAGAAGGGTTACCATCAAGGAGGAACCTTCCTCCTCTTCATTAGTCTTAAAACTAGACAACCTAATCAAAACCATGGAAATAATGATGGAGAGGATGGCAGTGGTTGATAGAACCCCTCCTAAGGATAACCAAGGAAATTCTCAATATAGAGATCAGAATCTCAAGAGAAATCCACCTCTGATAAAACAAAGGGAATAGAGGGGCCCTAATGATCAACAACTTAGGCCTCCTTTCTAGGAAAACTATGTTGAAGAAGAAGTGGAACTAGAAGAATAGTTAGAGGAAAACCAAATTAATTTTTTTGGGGAGACATAAATTGATCATGTCTTTTTCAACAAAGAAGAGCAAGATCAATTTCTTCTTTCACAACCAGAAACAATTCCATCAGAGTTTGAAGAATACAAACAAGGTTATCAGAATGCCATAATGGAAGTGCATATGCAATATAACCTCAGGAGTAGAAAAATTTTTGATACTCCTCGAAATAAAATCCTTTATACTCCTTCCAAAAAGACTGTTTATAATCCACCCAATGAAACTCAGACTGGTATCCCTTCTTCTATTCAAACTAAAGATGGTCTTTCCTCCATTCAATCCAAAGAATATACTCAAAAAGAAAACCTTAAAAAATAGGATCAGAACATCAAGGAAACAGAGAAGCCACAAACCTCTTTTAGCATAGAAAATGAATTGGCTAAAGTTAAAATTTCAATCCCCCTCACTGAACTGATGAATAAGAATGCATACATGACACAAGTAATGAAAGCCTTAAAAGTAGGAAAAAGAATAGATATTGTAAACATCATTGATGACAAGCCTGAACTATTGTTTGGTCCAAAGGTAGAAGGTAAACCCCAAGATGGAATTATTCCCCCTTTCTATGTCATTCTCAATATCCTTGATAAAATCCTTCAAAATGCCCTGCTCGACTCTAGTGCCTCACACAATTTAATGCCCCAAGCCATAATGGAGAAATTGAATCTTGACATCACTAGTCCGTATAAATATTTGTATTTGTTTGATTCCAACAAGGTAAGATTCCTTGGTCTCATCAAAGATCTTTGTGCCACCCTAGCTCAAAGCCCTACCAAAAACCTAGTTATTGATATCATAGTGGCATACATACCCCCAAAATATGGAATGCTACTCTCTAGATCATGGGAGGGAAGCTGAAAGGCACCCTACAAATGGATATGAGTTATCCTACCATACTTAGTTTTGGTCAAACTAGGAGACTTTACAGAGAAACACTAGTGAAAGGCATGGTTAGCAATCAAGATAGACCAAATAACCATCCCTTGTATTCAGTCCATTCAGATCTAGACTCTTGTATCTTATATAATGATGGAGGTATAGAAGAAAAAATCCCTAACCTAGGAAATGATTTGTGTGAGATAGAAGAAATCAAAACAAACATTGTAAAACTGAATGAAGAAAATGAGCCTTTATGGAACATGGATTTTGATGGAGCTGTAAGCACAGAAGGATCAGGAGTAGATGTGTGGGTTTTCAATTCAAAAACTAGAAAATCTAAAGGACATTCGTATAAAATTAATTTTCAATGTAGCAATAATATAGCTGAGTATGAAGCCTTAATCCCAGGATTACAACTTTTGAAAAAATTAGCTGCCAAAAGAATTTCAGTTCATGGAGATTCTGAACTCATAATTAAACAAATCAAAGGGGAATACTTAGCTAAATATCCAAGGTTATGGGCTTATAGGAATGTTTTTCTAGATTTCCTTGAACTTTTTGTTGAGTATGAGTTATTTGTAGTTCCAAGAGGTCAAAATATCATAGCTAGTTGTCTAGCTACTTCAGCTAGTACTTGCAAAATGCCCTATCGCCCAAGTCACTAGTACATAGTTGAAGTTAAAAATAGACCAGTTGTCTCAGTTAATATCAGGTACTGGCAAGTCTTTGGTAATGATGAATAGATTCAAAAAAATTTGCAGTCAAAGGATGAATTCGTATGTGCCAATATAGACACAGATTGTGATATAGATAATAATAATGTAGATAAAATGATGAATAAAGTTGAATTGAATGAATTAGATAAAGATCAAGAAGAGTTAGAAAATTTTCAATTGAAGGATAATGTTTTGTCTAGAGGGTTAGTTCCCTTAGAAAAGTTATTTGATTTTAATGATGTGGCTAAAAAACCTTAAATAAAACCTTCTGGAGCCGATGTGGAAGAATGCAACATAAGAACGAATAAAATCCTAAAATAGTTAAATTTTCCAAATCCTTTCCTGCTACTAAAAAACAAAAGTACATAGAGCTTTTCAAAGAATTCATAAATGTATTTGCCAGGAGTTATGAGGATTTCAAGTCCTATGACACCAGCATTTTACAACATAAAATTACTATGAAAGAGGACCATAAACCTTTTAAATAGAAACTCAAAAGGATCAACCCAATGTTGTTTCCCTTAGTTGAGAAAGAAGTTAAAAAACTAAATAATGCCAAAATTGTTGTACCCTTGCAATTTTCAAAATGGGTATCAAACTTAGTTCCTACTAGGAAAAATACTGGGGAGATTAGACTATCTATTGATTTTATAAATCTCAATAAAGCTTCTTTGAAAGACAACTATCATTTGCCCAAAATGGACCACATACTATAGAAGGTAGTTGGATCGGCAATAATTTCCTTATTAGATGGATTTTCTAGTTACAACCAGGTTCTAGTACATCTAGATGACCAAGAGAAAATAGCATTTACAACACCCTCGGGCACTTCCATGTATGTGAAAATGCATTTCGGTCTAATGAATGTTGGTGCTACATTCTAAAGAGAAATGGATATTTCCTTTGAAAATGAATTAGGTAGGTATATAGTCATTTATTTAGATGATATCATTGTCTTCTCAAAGATAGATGAGGAGAATTTGCTCCATTTAAGGAGAGTTTTCAAAAAGTGTAGAAAATTTGGTATCTTGCTTAACCCTAAGAAAGCGTTATTTGGCTTAGTAGAGGGAAAAATTTTAGGACACATCATCTCAAAGGATGGGATAAAAATTGACCCTAGTAGAGTGGAAGAAATATTGAAAATAGATCCCCCCAAGAAAAAAAGGGAAGTCCAATCCTTTATTGGAAGAATAAACTTCCTTCGGAGATTTATACCAAATTTGGCTGAACCTTAAAAGAAATAACTGACATGTTAAAGAAGGATACTGAAATCAAATGGCATAATGATGCAAATGATTCTTTCACTAAGGTCAAGAAGGCATTAACAACTGCACCAATTCTAATAAGTCCTGATTTTACAAAATATTTCATGATATTCTCTTTTTCATCTGATCATACAATCACAGTTGTGTTGTTACAGAAGAATGTTGAAGGACATGAACAACCAATTTCCTTTTTCAGCAAAGCATTAAGAGATACGTTGTTGAAATACAACATCATGGAAAAACAGGCATTTTAATTGGTAAAAGCACTTAAAGATTTGAGGATTTACATTTTGCATTTACACATTATTGCTTTTTTCCTAAGCATAGTTGTCAAGGACATACTCACTCAAACAGATCCAGATGGTACAAGGGGCAAATGGATTACAACCATTCTAGAATATGACATTGAAATTATAGCAACAAAGCCTATCAAGGGTCAAGGGCTAGAAAAACTCATGGAAGAGCCTAATTGTAATGTGTTAGACATCAATTTTATTGTAGAATTAGATGAACAAGAAGATCATATGACTCCACCGATCTCAGAAGTTTTCAACACATCACCATGGTATGTAGACATAATTTTTGTCTTACAGAACTTATATGATCCTCCTAGTTTAACCAATATCAAAGAAAGGCTCCTTAAAATTAAATCTATGAAATTTTGCATTCTTGAAAAGAATTTATATTGGAAAGATGTTGGAGGGATGTTACTAAAGTGTCTGTTGAAAGATGAATTAGATAGGCTCCTGGAGGAATTTCATCAAGGAGACTTTGGTGGCCATCTATACTGGAAATCCATAGCCAACAAAATCCTTAGAGCCATTATTTCCAAATATTCGAAGGAAAAAGAAAGCTGCTACCTTTACCATTAAAGCCCATTTCAGTAGAATTCCCTTTTCAACAATGGGGTTTAGACTTCATTGGTGAAATCCACCCCAGTTCCTCATGCCAACACAAATGGATTTTGACAGCAACATACTACTTTACCAAATGGATAGAAGCCATTCCCACTAGACAAGCCGTTGATATCGTTATTATCCAATTGCTGGAAGGAAATATATTGTCTAGGTTTGGATGCCCCCTTAAAATTATAATTGACAATGTTGTTGCTTTCAAGTCCAGGAAAATGATAAATTTTGGTAACAAATTCAGATTAAGTTAGGGAACTCTATTGCTTATTACCCCTAGGGTAATGGGTTAGTTGAGTCCTCAAGCAATAGTTTGGATAACATTATCAAGAAATTATTGTAGGAGAACAAGAAGTCATGGCACAAAAAATTAATCAATGCACTATGGGTTGATCGAGTTACTACCAAGAATTCCATTGGAATGTCACCATTCTAGATAGTGTATGGGACATATGCATTTTTCCCAACCTCCTTAGTAATTCCAGTGTTCAAAATTCTGCAAGAAACACAAGTGGAGACCAATGATATGCAAGCAAGGATAAACCAGACTATTCAGTTACAACAGTCAAGGGAGGAAGTCTATCATAAAACTCAAGTCATCTAAGAAAATATTAAAAGGATTTATGATAGAAGGACTAAAGCATATGATTTTAAACTCAATGATCTTGTTTTGAAATGGGACTTTAGAAGTGATGATAAGGGAAAACATGGTAAATTTGACAACTTATGGAAAGGACCTTTTAAGATTGTTGCTTTTAGAGGTAACAATGAATTCCTTCTGTGAAAGGAGAAGAGTTTCCAGGTGGACCAGTAAATGGCAAACAGTTAAAGCATTATTTCCTACCTAATTAGATCAAGCTATTCATCAACATTGTAAAATATCTATTTGATTTTATATTGCAAAAGTGCAGGCGAATCTCAGAGAACTTGAAGCCCTTAGAGAAGGCCCTGAGCTTCTGATGGTGTGTTACCATAGCTATGAATAATACATAGGTATAACAATTTAGTTGGAATATTTTTTAAACAAGCCCAATGGATGAGGCACGAGAGTTGTGGTTCTTTGTTGCCCCACAGGGGGGACATCATCCCCAATTGGAGCCACTATTAGGGTCCTATATTTCATAGAATAAGTTGTTTTTAACTGATGATTTATATTTGAAAAATGTAAATAATGTCTCATGTTTAAAATTTATTTCCAAAAGAAAACAAAAAATATGTATATATAAAAAAGAAAAAGAAAAATAAATTGTAAGGGACAGAAAAAAATAGAATAAAGAAAGAAATGAAAGAAAACAAAAAAAAAACAAAAAGAGAAAAAATATATGAAAATGTCCCCCTAGGTGAGCAAGTCTAAATCCCATCAAGAAAAAACAAAATTGCATAAAATCATACTGCATGAATTTTTGTAAATAAAGTGTGCATATTGTTTAAATGCCAACATTGTAAATAGGATTATTAGAAATAGTTAGTTTGAACACACTATTTAAAAAATGATTAGGTTGAAAATAAGCTTAATTAGGGGAGTCAATAAATGAATCACACAGTTTAATCATGATTGAGCTATAACAGTGTAGTTAATCACACCATTAAATCATGGTTAACTGGAAAAGAAAAATAACCAAAAATCCTAGACAAATGAATAAAAGGGGCTTGCAAAATCAAATGTGCACTAGATTTGATTAATTTGGTTTAGATTAGTTAATTTGATTTGAAATAAATTAATCATGTGGTTAAACATGATTAATTATTTGTAATAGTGTATATTATTTATAAACATTCCAAAGTTATAATAAAGTTGGAATGCGACAAAAAGTGTTCACGGCATGTGATTGACAAACTACACAAGGATAAATGCTTGACATTTCCCCTGCCTAGATCAACAGTGGGGGAGTGTTTTCGGGACCCCTGAGCTCCATCCCACTTTATCCACTAGGGGGGGTCTGAAAGGCCCTGCTACATGTCAACCCCCACAACATTTATTACTCCCCCGAAAAGTCTTCCAGCGTTGACCTCTCGCCCCTCCACTAGTCCCTAACCACCACAACACCCTTCCCAACCCCACTCAGCTTCCACCAACTCAACCTCGCGTACCCCACTCCCATGACCTTCCCTTCCATTTAACTTATCTTGATAATTCGTCCCACTCCAAATCAAATGTTTCCATCTACCACTCCCCTCCCCACGTCAACAAATCGTTACACCAATTAATTCTCTCCCACTCCCATTGCAACGAAACCACTCCCGGTAATAGTAAATACAAAACGGTAACTTTAAAATTACCTTATTAAGCACCATTAAGCTACAATTCCTTTTTTTCATTGTTTGGAACAACCTATTCAAGTTTTTAATCCTCCATTTTGTCGAAGTAACCAGATAATTTCCTAGCGACAGTGATCCAATTGCTATCAAAGACCCCACACCTGCATTTTGTAATCAATTTTTTGTTCCAGGTAATCCTAGTGTCATCATCCTTCTATGTTTACTTTTAAAAAATGATAATTCCTCCTAAAAGTAGAACCCCTAAGGACAAGGGAAAGAAACCAGAGGCAAATCCCATGTTACTCCCTCCTATGATCTAGATCATCTTAGTCGATTTACAATATAAAATTGTTAACACAAACTATGAATTCGACTTTTTTGAACTTCACAATTGGTTAAAGCAGAAATTCTTAGATCAGAGCAATGAGTTGAATCTATGGGAATCTACCCTACCTTAATTCATGTTCCCACAAACCCATCATTTCCCTGAGCTAGTCTCTTGATTTCAATTGAGCTATGTACCCTCCCAAAGATAAATTATGAGTCGAAATGGTGAAATTTTGTCACCATCACAGCCGACGCCATATCTCAAATTCTCTGAGTAATAATTCTAGAGTCTTCCAAACCACTATCAATATACTCTCTCACAGAGCTCTACAAGAATTTAACCTTCCCACAAAGAGCGAAGATATTTGAAATATTTCTTCCCGAAGATGCCCAATTACCTAAAACAAACCCTCTATACTCATCTTCTATGTTTCCTGAGGTAACCAAGCAAATCATCACCATTATTTCATACATTCTCGGTTACCACTCTGATTAGTGGGTTGATCAGGCCATTGTTGGATTCTTCTCAATTTTTACCATTGGTGAAAAACTTGTTATTTTTAATTACAATGAATTTATTGCAGATGAAATGCATGTTCAATTCATGAAGTTTCCCACAGAGTGATATTTTAAATATTTTTTTGTCTTAGTTTACATGTTTATTTATCACAAAGCAAACAGGCTTTCCTTTACTTTGTAGAAGATGGATGAGCAAGGTAATGCTTAATCAATCATACATTGGACCTCTCTGGTTAGGAAACTCCACGGAGTTTACTTTTACAGACTATGTTGATCAGTTCTTGTAAACAGTTATTTGTCTTCTACATAGTGATTTGTAGCCTAGGATAGGCGCAGATATTCAAAAGGTTTTGCATCTTAGTGACCAGGTGAAAATAGGTGACTGGTATTTATACCATAACTACACCGAGATCAGATTCTATGAGTGTGAATATCCACCCTATAAGCTACCAAAATTTGTTCCCATGAGACTATTTTCATTAGAGTACATCAAACAAATGATACATATGGATGACATACATTTTGTGGCAACTAGGAAGAAGGCACAGTTTAAAATCAAAGCACATGTTGGACCTTTTGTGTGTAATACCAAAATAGCTGGTAAAGAAGTTTATTTGTTGTTAAAGAAATTGAATTTCAATTTGAGCTTTACTTTGTCTTATGACCCTTTTGGTATAATTTCAAAATTGAGGGTGGAGCAAAAGACTACTCCTGTTATAGACATATTTGAGCACATCAACCCCAAACTTATATGTCAATAAGCTAGGGCTCATCAACCCCTAAAATATTTGTTTCATACCCTAAAAAAACATAGTCATCTGATCACATCATTCCCCAAAAGTTCCACCCGAGAAACCATCCACAAATGGCCTAAACTGAACCATATTGACTACTCCACTGGGAAAGTGTGATGCATACTGAGTGGTACACTTCCAGGGTGTGATGCATATTGATTAGGCCTTCTATAGGGTGTGATGGGCGAGGATGGAAAAATGTCCAAGACAGTTTGCTAGGTGGTTGCTCATAGAATCTTCTAGAAACTTCTCCTATGCCACTTGCCTCGCTAAATTCACCCAGGGATGAGTAAGAGATCCAAGAAATCTCCAAGTGGAAACAATTGTAACAATTGGAATGACACTAATCAAAACCCCATGGATGACTCACACCCTTGCACACATCAATAAATGGATCCCTCGTCTAAGAGATCTAGGGGCTAGAATATTGTAAATTTCATGGGAAGTGCTAATAGTTTGTAATTGAGGAAAGAGTATTGTATTGTTGGTGTGATCTTTCTATTTCATGAGGTGAAGAGGGATTGAAGCTAGGAGGATGATGCTGGATCAGACAACTAGGTTGTAATTCTCCCTTCTATTAATAAAGTTCTTCAAGTTTTCTTCCATATTATTGTGCAATTATGAATGTTATCATTTGTTCATTATACATCTGATTCTGTAATGTTTATGTTGTAATAGATCACAATGCTTTGATGGTTCTTTGCTACTGTACTTATGCAAATACTCTCCAAGTGGGTTAAGTATGGAGAGGAGTTGCAAGCTCTGTCAAGAGGGAGAGAGAGCAAGCAAGGGATTCAACGAAAGTTCCAGGTTGGCTCCTTTATCTTTCTCTTATCTATTACACATAGAAGAAATCGTTGAATTGCTTTAAACTGTTGTTTCTAGGGTAGTTGCCAAACCTAGAGGGCTAGTCATTCGATAAGACACTAGTTTTCCCAGAAACAACTCCCTACACACATACTCCTCGGCCAGAGATCGAGCAATACATGAACAAAGACCAATGGGAGGAGCACACACTGCAAGAGGCTGAAGAACAAGTCATATCTAAAACCACCTCATAGACACCAGTCCCTCAAGAGAAGCATGATAAAAGTCCCAAAGAAGAAGAGTCTTCTCCAGTGACAGAAATTGAAACCAATCAGTTCTTAATCTATACAAAGAAACCTAAAAAGAATCCTCCACCAGTTTTTATGCAGGAGGATGAAGAGGGACAGACTACTATAGTCATGACATGTAAACATATTTCAAAAACATCAGAAGATATTTTTCCATGTACAAGACAAGAGGACATTTTTCTAGGCCCTCCTTCTTCCTCTATTTCACAAGATCCTCCAAAAACACCACAAACAGTTGACTTGGCTCAAGACAATTTTGAGCCTAATATTTTTGCCAAATACAGGGAAATCAAAAAAGAGGAATGAGATGATGAAAGCCACAACCTACACCCAATTTTGGAAGTAGAAAGCTTCATCACATCACAGGCTCCTTTCAGCATTTGATACAGAAAAGGGAAAAATGAAATTTTCTTTTCTTGGAGCTAAAGTTCCAGCCCGAAGGACACCAGCAGATTATAAAAAATATGTGTTTAGTTTTGATACACAGCAAATTCATCCAATAGATCAAATGGACATGCACAAACAAACCAATGAAATGATGTATTCTACACTGACTAATGTTTCCATGTCCACTTCTAAGTTGCAGGTATCATTAAATAGTACATAGTCACAGCTAAAGTTGGAAAGGATTTCATCCTTAGCCAAGGATACCAAGATCAAGTCACTAGAAGACTTAGTGATCAAACTGGGATATAATCCCAAATATATAAAGGCAGCAGAAGATCTTGTGAAAAGAAAGGATGTTGATATACCAGCATTGAGGAAGCAACTAAAATTGCCTACCACAGAAGATCCATAGGCTAAGAAAATCAAAGAGATAGAAAATTCGAAAGAGGATATGCTCTGAATAGTGATTGAACAAAATAGCCAAATCCAGGACATGGAACTAGAACTGGAGAAACTTCTCAAAGAAAAATAGAAGGTAGCACAATTGGCCATAGTTCCACTTCTAGCCATCCCAATTTCAGTGACCACAACCCCATGAGCATCTACATCAACTTCAGCACCAGCACAGACATTGGATTCTGCAAGTGAACTTGTTAAAATTGTAGATGATTTGTCCATTCAAGAAATAGAAATTGCTAATTTAAAAGCTCATCTCAAGACAATGTTAGAACAGAAATTATAAATTGATAAATTTTATGTGGTAGAATTGCAGAAAACCCATCAGCTCAATCTACAAATTGAACAGTTGCAGAGTGAATCAGTTATGGCTCAAACTCTGGTCGAAGCTAGAGAAAACATATGGACAGAAATCAATGAAGCCATCACAGAAATACCACCTTCCATATAGGTTATTTTCGAGCAACAAGAATTGATACAGAGGTCCAAAGAGGTAATAAGGAAAATCAAAATAGACTTAGGATAGAAACCTGGGGAAGAAACATCACTTATCAAATTCTTGAATTCTAAAAATGGAGAAGAATTAGAGCAGTTGGGAATTCAAAATAGGACAGATACTATTCTAGAAGTGAGGGAGATGCACACCAAAATAAACCTTATGTTGTAGGTCGACAATAAATGTCAAAATTTAGAAAACAACATACAAAGATTTCATAATAAGATGTAGGTACTAGATAGGAAAGGTCTACCAAGACTGGTTGGTAGGGAAGATAAGCTCATGAGCTTGGCAGAGTACCAGGAGAAACTGTACACTATTTCCCAAGACAAGTCAAGATTTGCAGGTATAAAGGGGCATATAATAGGTAAACAATTCTTGGAGGCCTTAGATTTCAACTTGTTCATCAATCATGAGCCCAACCATTTGTTTATCTTCAAACCAAATTTCCAGAAGTAGACAGATGTGGATGAGGCCTATAGAAAAATAGTTAAATTTTATATCCCTAGTGAAGAGATATGGGACAAGCTGTAGGAATTACTTTAGTAATTGTTTATATTTGATAGCAAGGCAAACAGGGCAGCAAATTTTGAAGCCTAGTCATCAACAGTCATCCTCAACAATAGGGCTAGTAGTTCAAAAATTTCTAAATTTTGTACTACTTTTGTAATCAATTTTTAGATATTTTTAGGATCCTATCTTGATCTTTAGTATCAAGATATTTTTTAATATTTTCAATAAGTACTTCATAATTCGAAGTATGAAGGGTTGGGACTAGTTTTGAAGAAAATGGCTTGTATTGTAAAGCAGCTCACAGAGCCACCATTAATCATATTTTCAGTAATACAGTGCAATCATTACAAGATCTTTGTGTCATTTCTATTGGTGAAGTGCATCTCTCTTTGTCAATTTGTTTTCTCTTTATTATCATATGTGATTCTTAAATCTCAATTATTCTAAGAAGATAAAGAACAATATGTGTTTAAATGTACACTCTATCTCTAGCTTAGGAATATTGTTTATGTTTTCTACTGAAGATTAAAATCATAATTCTTAACTACTCTATTTTTAATTGGATCTCTAAATATTTTCCTCTCCTTTACACCATCGATCTTAAAGAATCCAGTGAATTTTTATAACCTACCCTATAATTTTATCCTGTAAACTTTGTATTTGATCACCTCAAACCTGTGACTCCATTTTCTCAATGGCTTGTCTTCCTAGTTTCAACCCAACAACACTTGCAGAATCCAATTCCCAACATCCAGGTGAAGTTTTGGCCGATAAAAGTACTTTTGTAGTACAACCATAGTTTTCTCCACACCAAAGTGTCTTGCGACCTGATTGTAGTGAACTTCCCAAATCATCTTGGCACACTCACTTGAAGGAACATAAAGGTGGCCCAGGTATCATAATAATGCATCCTAGAGGTGGAAATCAAGAAATGGGTTTCCATCTACTAGCATCTAGTATGTGGAGGCAAACACTGGATCATTTTTGTATAGTTGTGGCCATCTAGAGGTTTCGTGGCCACAAGAGTTGAGAACAGTAGGCATTGTTGCAACTGGGGGCTAGCTCGGGCAGTTTGAAACATGATTGGTGTTTCCCTTTTTGTATTTAATATTCAAGTGGAATTTTTGCAATTTAGACCACTTCTTATGGTGATTGTTCTACAACTTCCCTTGTGTATGTATAAATTGAATAGGTCGGTGATCGGTCTGGATGACCATCTCCTTCCCCATAATGTAATGCTTCCATTTTTGACAAGCCTGAATGATACATATCTTTATCATAGGTGGGGTAATTCTGAATTGTATCAAAAAGTGTCTCACTATGATAGGCAACTAGATGCCCGTGATGGATGAGGACTGCACCAATAGCATAGTTGGAGGCATCTGTCTCAATTTCAAATAGTTGTTGCAAGTCTGGAAATGTGAGTATCGAAGCAAAGCAGAGGTGGTGCTTCAACTCAATGAACACCTTCTATTGGGATTCGGACCAGGAAAAAGTTTCTTTCACCACGCCCTTAGTAATCTAACTCAAGGGCCAAGTGATATGGGAGAATCCCAACATGAACCTCCGATAAAAATTTGCAAGGCCCAAAAAGATATGAAGCTCAGTTAGAGTTTTTGGGGATGGTTAATCCTGAATGACATGGATCTTAGTCAAATCCACATGCACGCCATGCTCATATATGATGTGACCCATATATTGGACCTAGCTCATGCCAAAGGTGAATTTCTCCAAGTTGGAACATAGTTTGTGTTGTTGAAGGGTTTGAAGGACCTGTCGAATGTGTTGTAAGGGTTCTTCCCATCTCTCGTTGAATATGAGGGTTTCATCATGATAAACAAACATGAATGAGTTGGTGAAGGGCCAAAATATATCATCAATTAGCCTCATAAAAGTAGCAGGGAATTTGATAACCCAAAGGGCATAACTAACCATTAAGAAAGGCCTTCCTTGGATTTGAAGGTAGTCTTCCATACATCTATGGGCTCTTTTGGAACCTAGTGATAGCCAGACTTCATATTGATCTTGTTGAAATACTTGGCCCCCTTAAGTTGGTCCAAAAGGTCGGAAATCCATTGGATTAGATACCTATTCCTGACGGTGATTTTGTTTAGTTCCTGATAATCAATGTTGAGCCTCCATGTCCCATCCTTCTTCTTTACAAGTACAATTGAGCTCCCACAAAGCGAGGAACTTGGTAGGATGTGCCCTGCAACTCCTAGCTTTTATGCTTCATCTCTTAATTTTCCATAATGAGGCAGTGATATATCGGCCCATTGGGTAGAGGTGGTCTAGGAATCAAATTGATCAAGTCCTTGACTCTAGTGCAAGGGTACCCTTGTGGGTGAGGAGAAGATGTCCCTGTATTCTTCCACAAACGTATCCACCTGCATATGTTGTGTGGAGGAACCCTTCTCGTGGACTACAGATGTGGCTACAATATTTCCCTTACTTTGAGAGCGAATTAGAAATAAACAAATTTCCCATTTTGGGAGATGATATTACTACATTATTTAGCAGAGATCAAAGAGATAACGATAGGTGGGGCTACCTCTAGTTCCATATATAACTTATTAGCCAAAGAAATAATAACAGAGTGAGGTCTAGACTCATATACAACATGTCACTTCCACAAGTATAATTTTCCTAATAATACATCACAAACTTCAAGGGGAGCAACATCACAAAGTACATCATCCATCAAGGGCTTGATGTTGTAGGGAAGGCAACACTGTTGGATGACGCGGAGATCTCATCCTTGGTGAAGCCACTTGATTATGTACAGTTGTGGATGTCTGGTAGTTTGTAGGCCTAGACACTTTACAACCTCTAATAAAATGAGGCTCTTTTGGCTCCTATTTTTAATAATGAACTGCAGTAGTGAGCCCTTCACCCACAACTGTGAGATGAAGAGGTGTTCCCCCTCCTATGGATATTCAGGCTCAATCTTCTGGATATTGGTGGTGGCCACGATGGCACTGGGCTTTGCATCAATGATCTTCTTCCCTTTGTCATTCCCCTTGTCATTTTTTGACTCAGATTCAGAGCATGTTTCTCATTCAAAAGCCTTCAGCTCGGCCACTAATGATTGTTTGGCCTGACACTCATTTGTGTTGTGAGTGGCGCTCTTATGGAACTCACACCAGTTTTCCATGTCCTTGTTTGTCTTCATGGTGTTCTTCTTTTCTTGTGGCTTTGGCAGGTTATCTTGGGTTGCACCACTTTGGCTTTTTCCTTTTCTCTATGGTTTGGGGAGCATTTCCCTTGCTTCAGACTAGCAGATCCAAAGTCTCACTTTTTTTGTTTAAACTTCTCCTCAATCTTGACAACATATCAGTAAGTTGTGTTGAGTGAGGAGATGTATAGGAATTCCATCTCATCCTTGATGTACCTATGTAGACAATCACGGTACTTGAGTACCAAATGCCTCTCGGAATCATTGATACCCAAATTTGTGCAAAGGGTATGAAAAACATTGGTAAACTCTAGCACATCTTTCTCCATTCCCTATCACAACTTGGTCCAGTTTATGTATTTATCCTCATAGCTCCCAATAGGGTAATACTTCTCCTTGATGGCATCCTGGAATGAATTCAAAGTGGGTGTGGCTGAAAATAGGGAGGGTGCACTTTCGTCCTTCTTCTCATAGTAGGTTTCCCACCAGTCCTTGATGTGGGGGCGGCATTATGGTGAAGTAAAATTATAAGTGCAGACATGAATGAATTCCTCTAGCCCGATAATGGGTCTAGCCACAATAGATACATTCTATGGAAGATTTCCTTAGGTTAGAATCAATCAAAAGGGCCTACCTCTTGGTCACTTATCCTGCTTGATGATGTCCTCACTTGCTCGCTCCAACAATCTCTTGCTTCCTTCGTTAAGCTCCTAAAACAAGTAAACAACAACAACACACAAACATAATAATAGAAAAATTGCAATTCAAGCTACTTAACGAATCAAGAAGAATTAATACATGGATATGTAATATTACAAACATGTAGGAAATCAATCGATTAATAGCAAAGAGAGATAACAACCATTCGTCTTGATGTTGCAGTCTTCCTCTGACAAGACCAGGTTCCCACACATTTCTGCTAGCATTCAATGATGGCTTCAAACAAAAATAGTTTAAAGGATCTTCCCTTTAGGCTTCACTCCAAACCAAACACACTTCTCCCTCACACAACTAGATGGCTACAACTAGTAATAGATGGCTTGTCTAATCCAAAATAGTATACTCACACTCAACCAAAAATTGTAACTAGTTTGTGCTTGGGAAGAAGGGAGGTTTATATAGGAAATATGGATGGGAGATGGATCCTATTATCATGGGAGAAGGACTTATCCCTTGAATTATTTCCATAATTATAGGGGAAAGGAGCCCAAACTGTCATCCTCAACACCATCCAGCCAAACCATTTACCAGACTTCCGTTACGGAGCTTCTAGAGCTAGAAGCTTCGACTATAATTTTAAAAAAATTCCATAACAGGATCGGCACGACTAAAACACATCTCAGCCACTCCGGTCATCCCAAGGAGTAGTGATAATCTCTACACATTGAGGTAGGGGAGACAAAGGCCATTAGTGTCGGTCTTGTAAACTGGGCAAAATAGAAGTTTCAAGGGAAATGGTTCAAAAGGGAAATGATCTGCTCATGAAGAGGGACATAATGAGATTTTCTCCATGAAGGAAAAGCATGCGGGGTTCACTGTAGAGGTCCTCCGGGATCAAGGAAGGGGGAGTACAGGAACAGTGACAAAATGTTGTGTAATAGATGCCCCCTAAAGCGTGAAGGCCGAGCAAGAGTGAGGGATGAAATTCTTTATAAATCAGTGCGGGGAACTAGTCTCCCATCGGAAAACCTGCAAGCAAGTAAAGATACATATACATAAACTAAGATCTCTATCAAATGATACATGAATCATGGCATGGACGCAGCCATCCGTCAAAGAGGATCATAATGAAACCAAGGTATGGTTGCAGCCATCCAATAATGAGAAGGATCACATATGATAACTCATGGTCTGGTCGCATCCAACCATCTGAAAGAGACATGCATATCATCATAACCATGTCACACCACTTCGCAACCTGGACTTGTGTGATCTGAGTCCAGGGTCTTGCGCTCCAACACAACCATATCAAAGTACATATCCTAGCATGTGAATAGATGTGTTGACATCGAACATTTTAGAAAGTCACTTGATTACCAGTCAATGATGTAAACTATTAACAGGCGCGAGAGAAACCATCAATAATGACAATGGTCCTCAAGGTACTATCATCACAATCCACAGAATGTGAATAGAGGAACTGAAGTCAAACACCCATTAAATCACTTGATCGAAAGCCAATGATGTGAACTTGTCGTTGAGTGCGAAGAAATTGCCATTAGGGCATGCAAGCTCTAAGGTACTGGAAGGGATTCTCCCAGTCAACTTCCTGGATAATGAGTTGAAATTGATAGAAAGCGACTGTGTCGAAGGAGGGCCATAATGAATCCCACATCATCAACGTGAGACAAGAGGATGAAAAATGATTTTGGATGATACAAATAATCAAAGGTAAGTATAACTGCAGAAGGACAACTCTTGAACATATCAGTGACACAAACAGAATTTTGGAAGCTTTTGGATCCATGGGATCGGTGGTCATGATGACGTGCTAGAGATCAAATGGAAAGCAAAAATGAATGGCCCAAACCCAGGAAGGCAATGATACAAAGGAGGATGTCCCAAACTGACACGAAGCAAAGAGTATCATGTTCAAGAGTGAGCTGCCGACACGATTGATAGATTTCCAAATTTCCCCCCACCATTTCTGGCGAGTACCCCAATTACTTTTTAAAACTGTAATTTCATCCTTCAGACAAATCTGACCTAGTAATTTTAATGAGCCCTATGAAGGAGAAGCTCATGTTCATCATGGTGACAAATTCTATGTTGTTTAATAGTTTAACAAGTCTGACAAAGGTGTAACTTGGTATCTTTTTCATGTTTAACGAGTTTGAAAAAGACACGTAAAAGAAAAATCCACATGGTCCCTTTTCGTATGTTTGTGTCCCTCAAGCCTGAAAAGGTAGAAAAAGACACTTGAGATAACTGCTTGACTATTTCAATCAAGGAGTACCTTTTTCGTAAAAAGTGCCTCCCAACCCAAAAAAGGGGTAAACTTATAATGGCGCACGACATTTCACATCCATTAACGAGTTTAAAACGACAAGGGCTCGACCATATTTTCACTTTTAATGGTCAGAAAAGAGTTGAAAGTGGACCCCCCATTTTTATTCTCTTTAACGAGTCAAAAAGGGAAAAACAATCCGCAATCTTTTCATATGAGTTTAACAAGTCGAGAAAAGAGCTAAAATGTGACTCGTCATCATCGTCAAACATCCATCACCTATTGCTGCACAAGTAAGGCGAAGTGTATTATCGAGTCCTTGAGGTAAAATAGGTCAAAAATATTTACAAAACCTAATATTTTCATGAAAAATGAATAAAAAGGGGAAAAGTAAATATATTTTGACCATTTACAATTTTACCTTTGCAGTGAAGACTTTTTACCCACTCTTGCCCTAGTTGTTCTGAAGATATTGCAGGTAATCCGGGAGGTCAATTGACGAGTCGTAAGTTCTAGGTAAAAGCCGAATCCCTGAGCTCCATTTTCATGACATTCATTTATATTTTTAGCCATTTTTTTAGATTTTTAGGGGGGTTTTTTAGAAAAACATTTCTCCCTCGATAGGCACGAATTCCGGGCATGGGATCGCGCCGGCCAAGGGTGATTTGCATGACCATTCGCATCAATTGGCGCAACCATTTTTAAAACAGGTGCATCGGTGCTGTGGATAGGGAAAAAACCATTTTTCTCAAAAATTGACCACTTAAACTTGAATTTTATATGCCAATGATGATTATTGACTTAAATTAATGGCTTTTGTAGGAGAGAAATGGCTGAAAATTGTAGATTAGAAGGAAAGAGACCATGAAGATGTTGACACCTAGGCACTGAATGATCCAAATTGCCTAGAGGCTTTGAGGGCTTGCGGGCTCCTCAAATTCTTCCTTACACCAGGGATGCAGGCCCAGCTCGAGATGCTTCAATACTTGATAAGGCTTTGGGACATCAATCATGAGATTTTTGTCATTGGGGACCAAGAGCTGGAGTTGACAACTTTAGATATCTACCTCATCACTGGACTGTCTAGCAGAGGTGAGCTAGTGAACTTGTATGGGTCACGTCTGGGCGGGGCAAGCATATCTTCCCTTCTTGCTGAACACTGCCCTGAGGCCCTGAAATCCAAGAGTGGGAAGATATATATTTCCAATGTGTGGGATTTGACACTGAGGGTGCTTTTGTTGACTATCGCGGGGTCCCAAGTAGAACATGAGACTAACAAGTCGAAGTTCCTTTATGCTATTGACTACATAGCTCCTACGATCTTCAACTAGGCAAAGACCATGAAGATGAACATCAAAAGCTAGTTGTCCAAGGCCAAGGCGGGGAATCTGAAGCAATTTGGCTTCAGATCAGTACTTGTGACTTTTTTCTTGGAATGAATGCCACTATTCCAGTATCAGTTGACTAAGGTCGATCCTCCTATGTCACGTGATCCGCGGATGGTGCACTGGAGTCGTTTGATGCCCAAGATCACTAGGGTCAGCATATGTCATACCAGCCTACATTCTTCTCATGGCTACGACAACAGAAGATCGTCGTGGAGGATTGGTTGTACAGTAGAAATGATTTCTATGGAGATCCAAATATGCCCTTAGCGGATTGAGAGGACTTTGATGATGAACGTAAAAAATCAAAAATTTTAATTTTGATATTTTTTAATTGTTTTTTGGTATATGCATGCTTACAAAATTTCTCTTGTTTATGCATATGTTGGACTGAAGTAGCCAGTCGGGATGTCCTCAATAGCCAAGCGCATCCCCCATCCCATTGATGTTGTCACCCCTTATCGAGAAGGGAGTGACAACGAGGAGGAGATTGTGAGGAACCTAGAGGGGTTAACTCATGGTATCCTGGAGTATGCTTGGATAGGAGACATGCCCCATCGGTACCAGAGGCATACAGTGGGAGTCTCAGATCAGATCCGCTGAATGTTGGGTCGTGTAGCATGAGTTGTCTCATGCTACCATGACCACCATGCTGAGTAGTTCCTAGGTCTAGTACTTACATATTTTTTTAGGCCTACGTGCCATGGATGTACGAGGCCTATGAGCCATTGATGTTATTATAGACACACATATTATTTTATATAGATATAGATATATATATATATTATATATAAAATATATAGTATATATATTTATATATATATATATAAATATATATATATTGTATTTTCCTATCTATTATGGTACAAATGGTTTGTCTTATCTTTTACATGTTTCGTAAATGTTTATCCAACACTTAATTAGCTAATGCATCTGTCAATGTATTCATGCATCTAGGAATATGACGATATGTAATATAATCAAAATGTCTTTCCAGTAGATGGATATGGAGATACATTCTTAATATCTGAGGGTTCCTGACAGAATATTTCCTATTGAGTTGAAGGACGACAAGCTATGAATCCAGGTTGACAACCAATTCCCTGATGCCCAGAGTGATGGCTTCTGACAATAGTTCGATGACCGCACTATATTAAGCAATGCTGTTAGTTGTACGACCCTGGAAAATACCTTGAAGGTCAATCAACTCACCGTTAGGGTCATAAATAGCCCATGTCGTGGATGATAGGTGTTGGGTACTACGACAAGCACCATCGGCGAAACCAACGTGAGGAGTTGTAGACATCTACAAAGTAAGAAAGCATAGTAAACAGGAAATTTGTTTGAAGACTACCACACAAAACCACATTGTACAAAATGAATCACACACTAATGTACATAAGCAACCATGCAATATGACCTAAGCGTAGTACTTTTTGAGGTAAAGCCCATTTCTGGGCTTATAAGGAGGATTTCCTTCATAATTAATAAGCTCATAGGCTCCTTATTGTAAAACGTGTTTTACAATATAGGGCCCATGCCACATAGGTTCAAACTTACCTACCCCCAACTTATTGTTAGCTTGGTCATATAGCAGGACCAAAACACCCTCAAATAAAGTGTGAGGGGAGACCGACTCATCGAAATGGGATTTTGACTCGTTACTTTTGTGCTTCGATGACCAAGGCAAAAAAACAGCGAGTCTTGTCCAGTCATTCTAAATATAAGATGTGTTCCTCTTGAGGTGGTGTTTCACGAAGGAGTTCAACAGCTAATTTGAGTGAAGGAATCTCACATTCGATTGGCAATGTTGCTTCCAAACCATAGACCAGCTGGAATGGTGTGAAACCAGTTGCATCTTTGGTTGAAGTTTGGTAGGCCCACAGAGTTGAAAAGAGCATGAGATGCCAATTTGACTTGTGCATCCCAATAGTACGCTGAAGCATGGTGACCAAAACCTTGTTCACGGCTTCAACTTGGCTGTTGGCCTGAGGGTAATATGGGGTCGAGCCATCGTGGTGCAAGCCCAGTGCAAATGTCAGTTCTGCCATCATGTAATCTCTGAAATGGGAGCCATGGTCTGTGACAATGGCTTGGTGTACGCCGAACCTAGAAATAACATGGTTAAAAAGGAATTGAGCCATCATCTTACAATTTGTAGAATATGTAGGCATCGCTTCAGCCCATTCGGTGAAATAATCCACAACAATGATAATATAGCCATGCCCCCCAGCCGAACGAGGGTTACATGTCATATAATCGATGCCCCATTTGGCAAAGGGACCAACGATAATGACGGGGTGTTACACAACATTTTGTCACTATCCCTGTACTCCTCGTTCCTTGATCTTGGAGGACCTCTACAATGAACCCCGCATGCTTTGCCTTCATGAAGAAACTCCCATTATGTCTCTCTTTATGAGTAGATCATTTCCCTTTTGCACCATTTCCCCTAAAACTTCTGTTTTGCCCAGTTTACAAGGCTGGCACTAATGACCTTTCTCTCCCCCGCGTCGATGTGCAGATATTAGCACTATTCCCCATGCCAATTGGTGTGACTGAGCTATGTTCCAGTCACGTTGGTCTTGTTATGGAAAATTTTTTAAATTAGAGTTGAAGCTTCCAGCTCTAGAAGCTTTGTAACGGAAGTATGGTAAATGGTTTGGCCGGATGGAGTCAAGGATGATAGTTTGGGATCCTTCCCCTATAATGATGGAACTACCTCAAGGGATAATTCCTTCTCCCATGAGAAGAGGATTCATCTCCCATCCATATTTCCTATATAAACCTCCCTTCTTACCAAGCACAAACTAGTTAGAGTGTTGGCTCAGTGTGAGTATACTATTTTGATTAGACAAGCAAGCTATTACTAGTTGTGTGAGGGAGAAGTATGTTTGGTTTGGAGTGAAGTCTAAAGGGAAGAGCCTTTAAACTATTTTTGTTTGAAGCCATCATGGAATGCTAGTAGAAGTGTGTGGGAACCTAGTCTTGCCAGAGGAAGACTATGACGACAAGACGAATGGTTGCAATTTCTCTTTGATATTAATTTATGCAACTATTATTTGATTTCCTACATGTTTTGTAATATTACATATTCATGTCTTGATGCTTCTTGACTCATTAATTAGGTTGAATTGAAATTTGTCTATTCTTATGTTTGTGTGCTGTTGTTGTTTACTTGTTTCAGGAGCTTGAAGAAGGAAGTGAGAGATTGCTGGAGACAGCAAGCAAGGACACCATCAAGCAAGATAAGTGACCAAGAGATAGGCCCTCTTGATTGATTCTAACTTAAGGAAATATTCCATAGAATATATATGTTGTCGCTAGACCCACTATCAAGCCAGAGGAATTCGTTTGTGTCCACACTTATAATTTAACTTCACCACAAATTGGTGACTCCGTTGGGGAGATCCCATCTTTTGTTAGTTTTGGATTTCATGATTTTGTGAGAACTTTGCTAGTTTCACGTTTTCCCTTTGGTTCTGTTTCTTTTCTCCTCCTTACTTCCCTAAGTCTAAAATTCATAGTACCAAATCTGGTCCCTGTTTTGAAAAAAAAAATCCTTAGTTCCCTTAGACGGTGCGTTTAATCGGCTGACAGTCGCGCCAACCAGTGCGAATTGCGGAGGAACAGTCATGCCAACTAGCCTCTAGCGTTTGTTGCCAATTAGGCAGTCGCACTGATCCCTGTAAGTGAAGATTAGGGCTAGACCCCAATCTTGACCAGTGTGTTCTGCTCTTGTGTTTTTGACCTCGTGAGCTTTTTTTACTATTTTCTCCCCAATTAGGAAGCTACTTTTCATTTGGTTTTGCTTGCTTGTTGGTTTGTCATCTTGCTATTTGATTGATTGAGTCATTGAGTGGTCAGCGACATTAGGGAATCTAACAAGTCACCCATTCAGCAGCTTGTGGACTCATCAAGTCCGGTTGTGGTTGTGTTTCTCCTTGCATTTGTTTTTGGTCCCTCTTATGACTTTGACCTCTTTTTGCACAAGTTTGAAAAAGTTTTGTTTAATAGTTTGAATGTCTTTTTCTGGCATAGATTACATTGTCGGTCTTGTGTTTTGTAAAGTCGGTGTTTCATTGATCTGAATGAACTTCTCTTTTCATAATTTCATCTTCTTGAAGAGATCATACTCTTGAAAACTTTTTCATTGAAAGATTGTATGCGAAAAGTTTGTTTCGTTGTTTCATGAGAAAGTATGAAATTCTAGCTCGTTGCATCATTATGATTTGCATATCTTAAAAACTAGAATTGCATCAGCATTTGAAAAAGGAAGGTAATTTTTTTCATTTTGAAAGGACTGAAATATAAGTGCTTTTTAGGAAATTAGGAATTGGAATGCATTTTTCATTAGTTTATTTTTTGAAAAAGTGTAGTGAATGATCATTTCATTTTCAGTTGCTTGATTGTTTCCATTTGATTGAGTAGTTTCTACCCTCTCTAGTGTAGGCATTTCATCGAATTAAAAGGGTCTTGTCCCATTTAGTTGCATTTTAGGTTTTTCGAGTAACATCGCTAAGAATTGAAAACTGAAACTTAACTCAAGATCAACTCTAAAATGAATTCAATTAACCTAAGACGCATTTGACATTAACGATCATATCTAGAAGGTCTAGGCTAGAGATGTGTTCTGGCGTCTGTAAACCTAACAGTTGTCATTAGCTTCAACATTATATAGTGCTAGCATAGATTTGTGCTCTCTGTATCGTCGAGTATATAACAGGAGACCCCACTAGGCTGCAACCCTTTTATCCTTAGGAAGTCAAGTCGGCCACCTTGCGAACGTGATACACCAAACACAGCATTCGGGGAGATTGCCTACTCATACTTCTTGGTTCGCCAGGAGGTATTCTGCAGTTCATGGTTGCCTCGTAATCCTATTTATCTAGATCATCCAGAGTAGTCATTTGATATTTTTTGACTCATTAAACTTAAAATATCATTCGAGCACTTGTCATTTAGAGCTCGTTTCCAATCGAAAGTGATAGAGTCATATTTGTTTCTTTATCGACTCTTTAAAAATGAAAGAACATCAGTATTTTGTGTGTCTCAATAATTGATTGCCCACTATCCAAAACATCATGTTAGTCTCCTTGACCAAATCATGATTTCCCTTAAAAAGACATTTTAAAGCCTTGAAGTTATTTGTTCTGTCGACTAAGACAAGGTCATCGTGGTTGAACCATCTGGTTCACCCAATTCCTCTTCCTCTCCTCCATCTGAAATATTGTCTGAGGAGTCATTTCTTGAGTTATGAGAGTCACTTGAGGACCAAAATGTGTAGAAATTTCACTTGTAGAACAAACCGATATATGCAATGTCCTAAAGCATAATACTTGTTCTACTTCTACAAAACATTAAGCGGAAGCATAATCAAATTCATGAGAAACATCAAGTAGAAACATGCATAAATGATCAAGAGAAATATTCACACATAAGACAAGATATATCCAAGGGAAAGCACCAGCATAAAACCCCAACCATGTATTATCAATCAAGTGGAAATCCTCAACAACATACAAAAAGAATCAGCTCAAAAGTTATCCTACTCTCTCTATACTCTGATGATCTTCAATTAGAAGATGAAAATCATGGACTACCTAAGCCTCAATATATAGGCCACAAGTCCTCCAATCTCCTATAATAGATCCTTCTCCATGCAAGGAATACTTACTAGAAATATTCAAGCATCTGATAGTACATTGTCCCACATTTGATCTCAACTGGGTCTCTGACAACACTGACATGCAATAGTTATCCATAAGTGAATTCTTAGTTATCTAAAATAATAGTTGTCACATGCATGCAAGCATTAACAAACTATATTTTATTATTTTAACAGCTTGTTAAAATAATCTAACTGGACTTGACTAGTTAGAACTAAGTCAACTGATTCTCTCATTATAGAACTCATACTTATTCCCTTAACCAATGGAGGAAATCAAGGACACATTCCCCAATTAGTGGAGAAATAATTGTATGTTCTCACAAAGGCTTCAAGTTTGCTTTTCCTTAACTAATTAACTCATGGAGAATTAATTAATTAATATTCCAAACTATTGGTAAGACCAAATTCGAATTTACTTCCTATACATAGACCAGGGACTGCTAAAAATAGGAAGGGACCTAGAAATGCTATTTTTTGAAGTTTTTATTTTTAGCAGTTTCACCTCTCACCCAAGGTGGCCAAAATGCTCATTGGCCAAATTTTTATTTTTAGACATGCTATTTTTAGCATGTTTTATTTTAGCACATTCTAAATTTAACATTTCTTGTTGCACATTTTCCAACGCTCCCTGTCAACAAGAAAGGCTTTCTCTCGAACCCGATCCTGTAACTCTGGAATGTTCTACATGCAACACATCTACCCGGTCCACTTGCTCCAACAACACTTGGAACAAAAACACTCCCAACTGACCACTCTGTTGGGCTAGGAACATACTCTGATGCTGTAGCTCTACCTGCTACTGACAAGTGCTCCCTCTCTGACATCTACGCTAGTGCAACATCTCCATGCATCTCGCACCATTGCACACCTCTTTGTGCCACCTAGAACTATGCAAAACATTTGTGCCTCTCGCCTTGCTGCAGCCTGCTAGCTACGCGTTGTCCTGGGATTCCATGCATTGTCGCTCTCTCTGCCGCTCCATCCACATCTATCTCTATCCAATCAGTCAATTCCTGCTACTCCACATCGGGGCTCCTATAGCAAGGTCTCATCCAAGAGGTTGGGTACCTCAAGGATCCTGCCCCTTCTCCATGGGACGATCACTCCACATCGCCCCACCTCCTACCTGGAGGTATGGCTGCATGTGATCCCTCTGCCCACCTGGCTTGAAGTTTCCCCCTACTGGAGGTCTCTACATGATTAGATGTCTCTACTCGATCTCCTCTCAGCTTCCCCTATTGTGTCTCCTCCACAACCTCCTGAAGTTGCTGCACCAATCGCGGCTCCTCCACAATTGTTTGAGCCTTCTTCTCACACTGCATGTTGAGAGGTAATATACTCTCCCTGTCAACCACCAAGTCTCTAACCTTTGCCTTGCTACTCAAGGCTTTGCATGCATCTTGTACCTCAAGTGCATACAGGTTCTAGGCTAGCACACCAATCAATTTCCACTTTCCCGCTGTCATGAAATTTTCTAGAAAAAAAGCTGATTTTAAATCAGTGATATCTCCCTCATCCGAACTCTGACTCAGCCGATTTTTTTTTTTATTTTGAGTATTTTTCTGCAAGGAATCCAAATCTACGATTTATTTTTGAAAATTTTGTACAGAAATTTTCATATATTCTTTGCAAACTCTCGCCCCAAAACTCAAAAACTTTGAAATCTCCTCTCAGTATATTGTTCTTGCTTGATCACCTGTGCTTTGATAGCATGTAGAATTTTGTAGAATTTTTCTACAAATCAGCTAGCTCTGATACCATGTAGAAATTTCACCAGTAGAACAAACTGATATATGCAATGTCCTAAAGCATAATACTTGTTCTACTTCTACAAAACATTAAGCAAAAGCATAATCGAATTCATGTGCAACATCAAGTAGAAACATGCATAACTGATCAAGAGAAATATTCACACATAACACAAGATATATCCAGGGGAAAGCACCAGCATAAAACCCCAAACATGTATTATCAATCAAGTGGAAATCCTCAACAACATAAAAAAAGAATCAGCTCAAAAGCTATCCTGCTTTCTCTGTACTCTGATGATCTTCAATCAGAAGATGAAAATCATGGACTACCTAAGCCTCAATATATAGGCCACAAGTCCTCCAATCTCCTATAATAGATCCTTCTCCATGCAAGGAATACTTACTAGAAATATTCAAGCATCTGATAGTACATTGTCCCACATTTGATCTCAACTGGGTCTCTGACAACACTGACATGCAATAGTTATCCATAAGTGAATTCTTAGTTATCTAAAATAATAGTTGTCACATGCATGCAAGCATTAACAAACTATATTTTATTATTTTAACAGCTTGTTAAAATAATCTAACTGGACTTGACTAGTTAGAACTAAGTCAACTGATTCTCTCATTATAGAACTCATACTTATTCCCTTAACCAATGGAGGAAATCAAGGACACATTCCCCAATTAGTGGAGAAATAATTGTATGTTCTCACAAAGGCTTCAAGTTTGCTTTTCCTTAACTAATTAACTCATGGAGAATTAATTAATTAATATTCCAAACTATTGGTAAGACCAAATTCGAATTTACTTCCTATACATAGACCAGGGACTGCTAAAAATAGGAAGGGACCTAGAAATGCTATTTTTTGAAGTTTTTATTTTTAGCAGTTTCACCTCTCACCCAAGGTGGCCAAAATGCTCATTGGCCAAATTTTTATTTTTAGACATGCTATTTTTAGCATGTTTTATTTTAGCACATTCTAAATTTAACATTTCTTGTTGCACATTTTCCAACGCTCCCTGTCAACAAGAAAGGCTTTCTCTCGAACCCGATCCTGTAACTCTGGAATGTTCTACATGCAACACATCTACCCGGTCCACTTGCTCCAACAACACTTGGAACAAAAACACTCCCAACTGACCACTCTGTTGGGCTAGGAACATACTCTGATGCTGTAGCTCTACCTGCTACTGACAAGTGCTCCCTCTCTGACATCTACGCTAGTGCAACATCTCCATGCATCTCGCACCATTGCACACCTCTTTGTGCCACCTAGAACTATGCAAAACATTTGTGCCTCTCGCCTTGCTGCAGCCTGCTAGCTACGCGTTGTCCTGGGATTCCATGCATTGTCGCTCTCTCTGCCGCTCCATCCACATCTATCTCTATCCAATCAGTCAATTCCTGCTACTCCACATCGGGGCTCCTATAGCAAGGTCTCATCCAAGAGGTTGGGTACCTCAAGGATCCTGCCCCTTCTCCATGGGACGATCACTCCACATCGCCCCACCTCCTACCTGGAGGTATGGCTGCATGTGATCCCTCTGCCCACCTGGCTTGAAGTTTCCCCCTACTGGAGGTCTCTACATGATTAGATGTCTCTACTCGATCTCCTCTCAGCTTCCCCTATTGTGTCTCCTCCACAACCTCCTGAAGTTGCTGCACCAATCGCGGCTCCTCCACAATTGTTTGAGCCTTCTTCTCACACTGCATGTTGAGAGGTAATATACTCTCCCTGTCAACCACCAAGTCTCTAACCTTTGCCTTGCTACTCAAGGCTTTGCATGCATCTTGTACCTCAAGTGCATACAGGTTCTAGGCTAGCACACCAATCAATTTCCACTTTCCCGCTGTCATGAAATTTTCTAGAAAAAAAGCTGATTTTAAATCAGTGATATCTCCCTCATCCGAACTCTGACTCAGCCGATTTTTTTTTTTATTTTGAGTATTTTTCTGCAAGGAATCCAAATCTACGATTTATTTTTGAAAATTTTGTACAGAAATTTTCATATATTCTTTGCAAACTCTCGCCCCAAAACTCAAAAACTTTGAAATCTCCTCTCAGTATATTGTTCTTGCTTGATCACCTGTGCTTTGATAGCATGTAGAATTTTGTAGAATTTTTCTACAAATCAGCTAGCTCTGATACCATGTAGAAATTTCACCAGTAGAACAAACTGATATATGCAATGTCCTAAAGCATAATACTTGTTCTACTTCTACAAAACATTAAGCAAAAGCATAATCGAATTCATGTGCAACATCAAGTAGAAACATGCATAACTGATCAAGAGAAATATTCACACATAACACAAGATATATCCAGGGGAAAGCACCAGCATAAAACCCCAAACATGTATTATCAATCAAGTGGAAATCCTCAACAACATAAAAAAAGAATCAGCTCAAAAGCTATCCTGCTTTCTCTGTACTCTGATGATCTTCAATCAGAAGATGAAAATCATGGACTACCTAGGCCTCAATATATAGGCCACAAGTCCTCCAATCTCCTATAATAGATCCTTCTCCATGCAAGGAATACTTACTAGAAATATTCAAGCATCTGATAGTACATTGTCCCACATTTGATCTCAACTGGGTCTCTGACAACACTGACATGCAATAGTTATCCATAAGTGAATTCTTAGTTATCTAAAATAATAGTTGTCACATGCATGCAAGCATTAACAAACTATATTTTATTATTTTAACAGCTTGTTAAAATAATCTAACTGGACTTGACTAGTTAGAACTAAGTCAACTGATTCTCTCATTATAGAACTCATACTTATTCCCTTAACCAATGGAGGAAATCAAGGACACATTCCCCAATTAGTGGAGAAATAATTGTATGTTCTCACAAAGGCTTCAAGTTTGCTTTTCCTTAACTAATTAACTCATGGAGAATTAATTAATTAATATTCCAAACTATTGGTAAGACCAAATTCGAATTTACTTCCTATACATAGACCAGGGACTGCTAAAAATAGGAAGGGACCTAGAAATGCTATTTTTTGAAGTTTTTATTTTTAGCAGTTTCACCTCTCACCCAAGGTGGCCAAAATGCTCATTGGCCAAATTTTTATTTTTAGACATGCTATTTTTAGCATGTTTTATTTTAGCACATTCTAAATTTAACATTTCTTGTTGCACATTTTCCAACGCTCCCTGTCAACAAGAAAGGCTTTCTCTCGAACCCGATCCTGTAACTCTGGAATGTTCTACATGCAACACATCTACCCGGTCCACTTGCTCCAACAACACTTGGAACAAAAACACTCCCAACTGACCACTCTGTTGGGCTAGGAACATACTCTGATGCTGTAGCTCTACCTGCTACTGACAAGTGCTCCCTCTCTGACATCTACGCTAGTGCAACATCTCCATGCATCTCGCACCATTGCACACCTCTTTGTGCCACCTAGAACTATGCAAAACATTTGTGCCTCTCGCCTTGCTGCAGCCTGCTAGCTACGCGTTGTCCTGGGATTCCATGCATTGTCGCTCTCTCTGCCGCTCCATCCACATCTATCTCTATCCAATCAGTCAATTCCTGCTACTCCACATCGGGGCTCCTATAGCAAGGTCTCATCCAAGAGGTTGGGTACCTCAAGGATCCTGCCCCTTCTCCATGGGACGATCACTCCACATCGCCCCACCTCCTACCTGGAGGTATGGCTGCATGTGATCCCTCTGCCCACCTGGCTTGAAGTTTCCCCCTACTGGAGGTCTCTACATGATTAGATGTCTCTACTCGATCTCCTCTCAGCTTCCCCTATTGTGTCTCCTCCACAACCTCCTGAAGTTGCTGCACCAATCGCGGCTCCTCCACAATTGTTTGAGCCTTCTTCTCACACTGCATGTTGAGAGGTAATATACTCTCCCTGTCAACCACCAAGTCTCTAACCTTTGCCTTGCTACTCAAGGCTTTGCATGCATCTTGTACCTCAAGTGCATACAGGTTCTAGGCTAGCACACCAATCAATTTCCACTTTCCCGCTGTCATGAAATTTTCTAGAAAAAAAGCTGATTTTAAATCAGTGATATCTCCCTCATCCGAACTCTGACTCAGCCGATTTTTTTTTTTATTTTGAGTATTTTTCTGCAAGGAATCCAAATCTACGATTTATTTTTGAAAATTTTGTACAGAAATTTTCATATATTCTTTGCAAACTCTCGCCCCAAAACTCAAAAACTTTGAAATCTCCTCTCAGTATATTGTTCTTGCTTGATCACCTGTGCTTTGATAGCATGTAGAATTTTGTAGAATTTTTCTACAAATCAGCTAGCTCTGATACCATGTAGAAATTTCACCAGTAGAACAAACTGATATATGCAATGTCCTAAAGCATAATACTTGTTCTACTTCTACAAAACATTAAGCAAAAGCATAATCGAATTCATGTGCAACATCAAGTAGAAACATGCATAACTGATCAAGAGAAATATTCACACATAACACAAGATATATCCAGGGGAAAGCACCAGCATAAAACCCCAAACATGTATTATCAATCAAGTGGAAATCCTCAACAACATAAAAAAAGAATCAGCTCAAAAGCTATCCTGCTTTCTCTGTACTCTGATGATCTTCAATCAGAAGATGAAAATCATGGACTACCTAGGCCTCAATATATAGGCCACAAGTCCTCCAATCTCCTATAATAGATCCTTCTCCATGCAAGGAATACTTACTAGAAATATTCAAGCATCTGATAGTACATTGTCCCACATTTGATCTCAACTGGGTCTCTGACAACACTGACATGCAATAGTTATCCATAAGTGAATTCTTAGTTATCTAAAATAATAGTTGTCACATGCATGCAAGCATTAACAA